>JAFISD010000145.1:0-81692 GCA_022560085.1 Helminthosporium solani
TCACTGTGATTCACTGTGATATCGTACAAAGAAGGTGGCTATTCTTGGTGGGGTGATCAGGTTACTGATTTGATCAGCTTACTGATTAAACACGTTATCGCTACCAACTGAGTCATCAATTGGCCTCTCAGGCACCCTCCGTTATTTCCATCGCTGCTGCGGTCGAAGCCCTTCGAGAGGACTATCTAGATGATGACTGTAGTGCAAGGTATATGGCCAGGGAGTTGATTTCAAAGCAAGTCGTCACTTTCATCTACGACAGGCATCTTTTCCCGCAACTGAACAGTGGGCGTTTCCAACAAAGCAGAAAGTCTGCCTTTGATGTTCCAGGGTCCAAAGATCTGGAAGCGTCGTAGCGTTCTTGTACGGAGTTTGTACAATTGTATATATCTACTCGGTCCGAACCGCACTGCTGCCCCTAAGTGATCAGAACTATACCAGAAGAGCCAAATTCAACAACCCTCGCCGGAGAACACCGACGATACATATGGGTCGAGGTGGTTCGTCGCATGATCAGAAAAAGGGGCCAAATCATACTGAGCTTTGTTGTTCAGAGAACTCCGCATCTAGGCACCTAGGCTGCTTTTCGCATGCACATCATCACCACGAAGAGTTCTCATGTCTAGTTATTGTATGTTGCAAGCGAGTGTTTCATTGCAAACCTAGCTGATGCTAAAATAAAGTTTATTCATGCTGCATAGATGCTCAACATAAAGCTTAAGAGTCTCCACACAAACGCCGTAAAAGCTTGTCATGGTTCATGCCGAAACGCCGATACCGAATTCAATCGTGCCGTGTGCCTTTTGACCGCCTCTCAAACCTCGTTGCTAGGGTACTCTACCCTTGTAGTGGGAAGAAATTCCTCCTTGATCGACCGCATGTTAACAAACCTAGAGAGCAGATTTGCGCTCCCAGCCTTATCGTTCGTACCACTAGCCCGTGATCCACCAAACGGTTGCTGCCCGACGACGGCGCCGGTGCACTTGCAGTTGACGTAGAAGTTGCCAGCTACGTCACGAAGGGCGTTCTCCGCGAACCGAACCGTCTCCCTATCCTTTGCGAACACAGCGCCTGTCAAGGCATATTCAGATGTATCATTGATTTGTTTACAAATCTTTGCGAATGCGTCAGGAGCAGCATCGTCGTAAACGTGGGCGACAAGGATGGGGCCAAAAAGTTCTCGTGACAAAAGTGGGTGATTTGGGTTTGTTGTCTGGTATATGGTTGGGTGGATGTAATATCCCTTGCTACCGTCGTACGTTCCACCGACCAGTAGCTCGAGCTCGCTGTCGTTCTTCGCCTCGTCAATGACACCAGACAGCTTGTTAAAGCTTCCCTGGTGAATGACAGGGCCAATGAAGTTGGAAAAGTCGGACGGTTCGCCAATCTTGAGCGCAGCTGTCTCTGCAACAAGCTTCTCCTTAAACTCAGGCCAGATGGACTTGGGAACGTATAGACGTGAACAAGCACTGCACTTTTGACCCTGATACTCGAAAGCCCCGCGCACCGTTTGGATCGCAGCATTCGAGATATCGGCACTCGGATGGATCACATGGAAGTTCTTTCCTCCGGTCTCACCGACGATGCGAGGGTAGCTCTGGTATTTGCCTTCGGCGACGCCGTTTGCGATCTTGCCGTAGAGCGACCGGAAGACTGATGTGCTACCGGTGTAATGCAAAGCTGCGAATTGTCGGTGTGATAGCACTGCTTGAGTAACCTCCACTGCGTCACCCGGAATAAACTGGATGACATTGGGAGGAAGACCAGCTTCGATGAGGATTTGATATACAAGCCAATTCGAAGCGATCGCCGATGGTGAAGGTTTCCATACTACAACATTGCCCATGAGGGCTGGTACGGCTGGAAGATTACCGCCAATAGCCGTGAAGTTGAAGGGTGAAATGGCGTAAACAAAGCCTTCGAGCGGGCGGTACTCTACGCGACTATACCATGTTAGCACTTGAATTGCATCTCTTTTTGTCACACCTGCTTGCTTACTTCCATACGCCTGGTGAATTGTGCACTGGTTGGTGCCCATAGGTCTCCTCGGCGTATTTTACGTTGAACCTTTGCTGATCAGCTAAATGTAGCACATAAACGTCGCTCCATATGCATACCTGAGGAAATCGCATAGCTCTGCCGCAGAGTCAATCTCGGCCTGCCAGGCATTCTTGCCTTGTCCGATCATTGTAGCAGCCATGATATCATATCGGTACTTGGTCGAAATCAGGTCAGCTGCCTTGAGGAACACAGCAGCCCGGTCAGCGAATGGCATGTTCTCCCATGATAGCTTGGCCGCCAAAGCTTCGTCTATGGCTTTGTTGACGTCCGCTGTGCTGGCATTTGAATACTGGGCGACTACGTTGGCGTGGGCGGAGGGATCGCGTTGCGTAAGGATGGATGAGTTGGTGACCTATAATATTTAGCCAGAAATCTCATGCTCTCACGAATATTTCAAGATACATACTTCCTGCCCTCCCACCGCCAAAGGCACGTTGATAGGTGCTCGTTGCCTCAGCGCTGCAACCGCATCTTGGAGCTTCTGGCGGTCGACAGAGCCTTTTGTATAGTGTTGCTTCACCACTAGTTAGCTTTTGTGTTTCCAATTGCATCTGAATGAGCCTGTGCATACATTTGGCTCATTGTTGATTGTTGGGATCTTGAAGTTCGCTATCGTGGCTACACCTCTTCTTGAAGTAACCTCCGTTGTTGACAGCCTCAGAACTCTCGAGACAGGACTGAGTGATTGTAGACCCTTGATAGAACCCATTTTGATTAATAGAGTAGTTGATTGAGAAGAGAAAGACACTCGATACAGAAATATTTGTAGTTTGTCGGAAGCTCGACAGAGGATGTTGGTAGCTGATAGTTAAGCCGACGAGAGCCGCGAGTGGGGTAGGAAACTGTTAGCATGGAAGATGCCCGCCACGTGCCCGCGTAGCTTAAGCCGAAGTCGCTCGCGGGCTACTACATTGACGAGTACTTCGACGTTAACTCAAGGTTGCTCGTAGAGCCGATAACAACCATTGTTGCTGCTGTCAATCGGCGAAGATATTGTAATCGTATCGAGGCAGAGTACTTGGTGAGTGCTGGAAGCGGGATATGTTCTATACACCAAGTAGTGGAGAGATGGATCGGAACTCGTCATATTGGTATCATGAATGCAGCTTCTGTGAAGTGCCTATCCGATCTCATGCCGTTCAAATAACGCCTATCGCCAGAAAAGGTACCTATTCAACCCATCATCTACTCGACGATCCACAATAAACATTCTCAAGCAGCGCTACGTCTCCATAGCATCAACATCATCGTCTCCCCAGAGCCCTTCCAGCTTGAACTCAGCAGCCCATTCTCGAACAATCTCCTTCTGATCACCAACCAATCCTGTGGACGCAGGGGCAGTCTTCTTCGATGTAGGATTGGCAGGCGCGTACTTTGGAGGGTCGGTCCAACCTTGAATTCGCCCATCGCGCCAATCTGTGATTACTGCCTGTGCTGCACTGTGGAGGTTTGGAACCCCGCCTTTGCCCAATCGACCCCTCTTTCTGGCAACCTGAACAAGAAAGTCCGTTGTTGTGTCTCCATTAACCACGTGCAGTGGTGGCAGTTCATACACCTCGACAAGTTTAGCAAACAGTTCTGGCGAGGTTGATAGCCTCTTCAGAAGTAGGTTAACGGCTGGAACAGGGTCCTCAACGTCTTTCGGCGGAATAGCGTTGAGAAGTACGAGCCTGGCCTGCTCCTCGACTTTGCTAGCCTGGCTGCCTTCGCTCTTGTTGGGGAACACAATCCCAGGCGAGTCAAGAAGCTTGAGTTTGTTGTCAAGCTTGACCTCACGAAGTGCAGTCGTGATACCAGCCTCTGCTCCAACAGGACATGTTCCCGTCCTCCCACCTAATCTTGAAGTCAGGGCGTTAATGACTGACGATTTGCCAACATTTGGGTATCCGATAATCCCGACCTTGATAGGCCGCTTCAGTTGCCTGTAGTCTGCAAAGGTCTTGAGAGCTTTGAAAAGGGTTTCCGAGGTTCCTTTGATGGTAAGTTCCTTGTGGTCAAAGGTTCTTGCGTTCGGTGCTGGCTTGGAAGCACGAAGCGGGAGGGTTGGGAACGAGCGCCGTAGGTGAACGAGCCACGATCGCAGCACTGGCGGTGGGACGAGATCTATCTTGTTGAGAATGAAAATCATTCTTTTGCTCCCCTTGTCGGCAGCCATGACCATCTGCTCCACCTCCTTCGATCTGGTCCCTTCTGGGTCTCTCGCATCAATCACATAGAGCACAACGTCCGCAGATTCGACCACCTGTTTATAGACCTTGTCGAAAGCTTTTCTAGAAGAGTCCTTTCGAACCGTCGCAGCGGTCGCACCTTCTTCGTCATCGTCCTCGAAGCCGGCGAATTCGTCTCCATCATCGTCTTCCATGGCATCGCTGTCATGGTTGTTCTTCTGCTCAAATTGAGCAGCGCGAGCTTTTGCTGAAGCAAGGAGGGCAGCCATGGGATTGGAGTCGTCCTGTATGGATATTAGTGTGCGCACATTGTAGCTTTGACTGTCATAACGCACCACTTGCATGGAGTCGTCATTATCAGAATCATCGTCGACCAGGTCATCATCTTCTTCCAATAGATCTTCCGCGCCGTCCTCTGTGCCTGGCTGGGGCTCACCACGAAGCCTCTGCTCTTTCGCCAGCTCTTTGCGTCGTGCAGTTTCTTCCTCCTTCAACCTTCGCTTTTCCTCAATCTCTTGAAGGATCCTGTCCTTGTAGGGAAACAGGTTGGGGATACCTGGGTCCTTCTTTGTCTTTGAGCGCCATTGGGGGTTCTTCTTCGCCTCTTTCTTTGCTTTCCGTTGCTTCGCTGCGGAAGCTTTCTCGATCTTGTTCCGTAGGCGCACCGGGACGCGCTTTGACTTCGGTTCTGCATGCTTGTTAGACGTATATATGATATGTGTGGAGTTTGTATAGCGTACTTCCGACCTTCATGGTTGCGCGGTGGTGGTCGAGGCTTTCATGTGTGGAACTTGACGCAACTGCCATATTTCGAAAATTGTTCGCTGGGTGCCAAGATTTCGGGCGGCGAGTGGCGGCAGAGCTTTCTTATCTAATCGCACCTGATGGATACGAAGGGGCCACACAGGCCGCCCCATCACGTGCGCCCTCGATTGATGTCACGTATTGAACATTGAATGTTGAAAGCGCACTATACATCCTTTGCGTGTCTGAGATAATACATATGCGTCATTCTGCCCTGGAATTATCTCTTACCAAACTCATTATCCTCTGTTAGCTTGCCATTACCCTTCACAGGGGCGTTGTGAAAACTACCGGATACGGTAGAAACAAGCGCAGCCGCCACCAACGTACTATTTTGCAAAAGCTGAGTGTCAAGCGGGCGGTATACCCAGTTCGGAAAGAGGCGTGTAGATCTAGAATAATTGTTCCAACAATTCACTTTTTTCTTCACCGTCCGAGGTCACCAGATATTCAATCATATTCATTTAAAAAGCCTTACGCTGCTCTGTCCACGCATCATTGAGCCCCAATATGACTGTTCCAGAACACATCATGCCTACCTTCTCTGCACCTCCGCAGACACTGCCCTGCAATGGATTAGTGCGTACTCACTTGTGACCACGCGCATCGCTATCACTGACCACACCCAGTTGTTTGACATGGAGTAAGGCTGTTTACTCAGAATGTGGTCCGCAGCTCTAATTTGCTTCGCAGCGGCACCATCATAGATTCGACGGATGCAATTGTTAAACATTGGCACCGGTATGTGTTTGTTTTTTCATCCTGCGCAACCTGCTAACAAGATGTCCTAGGTTAGGAAGAGAAATTGGCGTGGATCCAGAGGTTATTCTTGCTACTTCCCATGGGCGCAGATCGATAGATGTGTTAAAGGTATATGAGCCGAAGCTTGCCAACTGGGAGTGTCAGTACGCTATCTTCCCGCAGACACCAGTCATGCTAATCAGGGACAGACATTAACCACATGGAGGGTTTGATCCCGAAAGATTTCGGAGCAGATGCCACGGAGATACCAGGATCCCGACAACTTCTCGATAAGCTCGAAAGACACGCCATTCCATGGTGCATCGTGACCAGCGGCACACGACCTTTGGTAACGGGATGGTTGGACATTATGAAACTCGCGCGTCCTGAATTTCTTGTCACGGCCGAAGATGTGCAGAGCGGGAAGCCGGATCCTGCTTGCTATGAGTTGGGCAAGGTGAAACTCGCCCTGACCCATCAAGAGGCCACTTTTATTGTTTTCGAAGATGCTCCGGCGGGAGTTCGCGCGGGAAAGGCGGCGGGTTGTATCGTTGTTGCATTCAACACAACACACACGCTAGAACAACTGAGGGAAGCGGGTGCCGATTTTATCGTCCGTGATGCTCGGTCGGTCACATTGAAAGCATGGGACAGGTCGAAGGGAGAGGTGCAAATCGAACTCACGGACGCTCTGGTCTGACGAAGGGGAGAAAGCAATATGTTTACCGTGTCGAAGAGGCCGAGGATTTTCTGAATCTCACCGAATCTCACCGAGAGCTTCACAACAACATGGTCTTTACACCGACTAACGGCAGCCTTTAATTTCAGACAGGTTCACATTGTCTAGACAGAATTGCAACAGGCCTTAGTCAACGTTCGAGCAGTTACAGCAGGCTTAAGGGTCCAATCGTCGTAGCGACCCTGCAAGTGTACTCGGGTCCGGGGCCTTCGGATGTACATCCATGTCACGCGCACAACAAAGCCGTGTACAGTTAGGATGAATCAGGGTGAACGACTCACGTCCAGGGTTTCTCATGCGCAGCCTCGCCTTTGTCGAATCAGTGCAGTTGGCAACAAGAAGCGCAAAAGTCTCTCCGGCATGTTCCAGCCGTTAGCCATTTCCATATTATCCGTGGTGTGTTGCATCGCTTCGCTGCTACTTTGATCAGCCCGGCTGAGCCACTGCAAGCGCCTCTTTTGGGGGGGGGGGAGGGTTGTATGTTGCAGTGCATGACTTGAGTTTTGAAGCACACGCATACATCTAGGTACTTTGTAGATAGATAATTATTAGGGCTCTAGGAATTGTCCTCGATTCGAGCGGATTGATTTTTTTCTTGTACTTTTTTATCTTCTTTTCCGCGACACGATGGCCAGGGGAACAGTGACGCTTGAACGTGCACACACACACACACACAGGGAGGGCACTCTGGTTGATTACATAAACAACGTGTGCTCCGTACTCGGCATCTCATCATCATGGAAAGCCGGTCGGTTTGAAGGTGTGACAAGTTCCACAGCGTCCGTTCAGCTAACTACTTTGTCTGTGTTGTCAGCAAGCAGACACATGTTGGACGACGACGTTACAACATTGAACCGAGCTCTGTATAAGTAATAACAGAAGCGGCCGATTTGAGTTTTTCAAGTGGTACCAAGGCTAGAGTGGATTGGAGTGCTGCAAGGTACGTTGTTGAACGATGCAAGCCCGACGGAGGGAGTTCAGCACCCCTTGATTGTACGGAGTCTTCACGATGGCACCGTCTGGCTCATGCAATGCACGTGGTAGATGCGACAACATGAAGGCGGACAGCACGATGGGTGGAAGGCATGCCGCCAGAAGGGTGTTTTGTAGGTATTTCAAGTCTTCATCTACATACGGAGTACGGAGTACATGTATGTATTCTACAGTGTCTATGTAGATACTTCGCAGGCAGCCAGTGTCGAGGCGATATTCTCCGGGAGTCGTCCACCACCCATGCCCTCTCGTCTCTCCCATGTGCACATCTCCCGGAATTGCTATGACGTTTTGGCAGCACCGCCTGACGGTGGCAGATGGGGAGACTCGAAGGTGAGCTGGCTGGCCGCCTGGATCCGCGGCCAATGAAAACGGCGCGCGCAAGTCCCCCTGGGCTGGCGTCGCGCTTCCGAACGATGGCAACAGTAGCCTCGTCACTGAGTTCGTCTTTGGCGGTGGCAGAGCCATGCGAGTCACAGTCGGTCAGTCACAGCGTTGCTCAGTGTGTCAGACGCTTCACGCTTTACGCTCGGCCGTCGTCCAGTGTGTGAGTGTGCAGTGTGCAGTGTGCAGTGTCCAGTGTGCAGTGTCCAGTGTCCAGCATCCATCATCAGCTGGCACGGCGTCCGGGCGACTGGCTCTCTCCACCTCTCCACCTCTCCACCTCCCCCCTATGTAATCTACACGGTAGCCGGACGACGTGTCGAAGAAGATGTGATCGGCCAGAGAGCCGGCCACCCGTCTGTCTGACCCAACCCTGTCGGGCGCGAGGGTGAGGGTCGTCTGCTGCTGCAGCGGCGGCGGTGGTGAGCAACCCGGCATGATGCAAGCGCAGAGGTGGTGCGTGGGGACGACAGAGCCAAAATAGCAGCACACTTGCACCGCCCGCGCGCCGCCTCGGGACCATCCTTCATAACGCCGCCGACGGACCCGTTCTCCTTTACCTCTACTTAGTAACTCTGCATCGCTCGCCTCATCGCCGACCACATTCGCTTTTGGACTTTGTGCCACTGTTCTCTCGTTACTGCTCGCCCGCCTCCCTCCGCAGCTCTGTGATGTTGTAACTGTCGCTCGCTACCTCTGCACTTTGCACCCTCTGTCGTCGTTCTGCCGTCTGCCGTCTGCCGTCTGCCCTCTGCACTCTGCACTCAGCACTCAGCACCCACCCTGCACCCGCACGCAAATCCCCCCCCAGTGCGCCCTCATTCCCGCACCCCTTCCCGCACCCCTTCCAGCACCCTCGCCTGACCCCAGATCGTCGAGTTGTGATCTGCTCATCGCTCGTCACGCTCGCCGTCACTGTCGCTCGTCGGTCGTCGCTTCCTTCTGCATTCCAGTCGAGTCGACTCTGCCCGGCGACTGCCAACAGGGCCTGCCAGTAAGAGAAGGACCCGTCGGTGCTGCTGCCACCGCCCCTGGCCCTGAACAGCGCAAACGCCCCCGATGCAGCCCTTTACCGGCAGCGATGCGGCCTCCAAGCCGCCCTCTTCGCAGCAGCAGCAGCAGCAGCAGCCAGCGGCCTCTTCTGCAAAGCCAGCGGGCGCGCCATCGAAGCCGCATTCCCATGGCTGCGCCGACGTCAAGCCGCGCCTCACCAAGGAGCAGCACGACATTCTAGAGCAACACTTCAAGGCCCAGCACAAGCCCAGCACCAACACGAAGAAGGGCTTTGCCGACACGCTCGGCGTGCCGCTCGACAAGATCAATGTCGGTATCAATCCCCCCGTGCCCTCGTCCGCTGCTAACCATGCGTAGAATTGGTTCCAGAACCGGAGAGCCAAGGTCAAGCAGGACTACAAGAAGCAGTTGAACCAGATGAACATGGTGAACGGGGTCTATGGGCAGCCGCCGATGCACCTCGCCTCGTCGCAGTTCGCACCACATGGAGACCCGCAATCCCGTCTATCTCTGCCCCACGACTTTTACGGAGTGAACGCTGACCTCAGCCCTGCGAGTATGCCCGTGCAGAGTGTTGAGCATCCGTCAGCCCTAGACCTTGGACCCCAGATGGCGCTTCAACAGCCGTACGATGTGCATCACTCGCTGCGCTCCATCCCAGAAGCCGACCAGTCAACTCCGTACCATCCCAATACTGTCATGCATTCATTCATGGCCGCTACCGCTGGAGCCTCCTACATGCAACACAATCCCGCCACATTGCCGCCGCAGGATCCTGCCTTTTCCTTCGACAGTGGTCTTACGGGCTTGCCGAATGATCTGTCATATTCCATGTCTTCCTCGCTGCAGAATGATCCTGCACCTACACATGCTCCTTTCCAGTTTACCGATCTTGGTGTAGATTTCTCGGCATTCGATGCGAATGCTGCGCAGCCCACTGATCTGAGAAATAGCGCTGGCCCTGATGATGCCTCGCCGTATTCAGGCACACAATCGATTACAACGAATCATTCGTCCATCGGTCCCAATCCCTCCTCGGTAGCCTCAATTGCCTCGGTGTACTCGGGCTGGACCGACGAGCAAAACCAAGGCGCAGATGCAAAGCCAAGCAACGACACTGACGACGTGTTTGACTCGCCATACAGTTTACAGCATGCGTCCGTTTCCGATGCCGCCTTATTCACCAACTGGGGTCAAGGCGGGCAGAGGTACGCGCAGGGTGATGTGTACCAACACTCCAATGCTTCTGCACAAGCTGTTCTCTCCTCGCCAGACCAGCATGAGCGCAAAATCAGCACTGGCCCGTCTGAGTTTGAGATGCCCATGTTCGGCGACGAAGGGTTCGGGCGAAGAAACTCCTCGACCAGCAATTTGGCCCACAACATCGAAGCAATTCACATCCAGAACACCACACCCGATCATCTCAAGCAGCCAGATCAGTCGTCCAGCATCGCTGCACGTAGACACCAACGGCCAACCGCCCTGAACTCGAGTACACTTAGGAGTGCCTCTTACAGTGGTGGTATGCCGTCTCCGGGAAACAATGGCGACCACACGCTCCGAAGGATCCGATCGTCAGGTGTCGCTAATGCTTCGGGTCGTGTGCAGAAGAACCCAGGATCAGCGCAGCGCTCCCCAATGTCGCTTACTTTTGAGCAGGCTGCGTCGTCTCCCAAATTTGCTAGGACCTTTTCCTCGTCCAGCACAACCACGGTCGGTCAGGGTGGAAGCCTGGCCCCGCCCACCCCGCAGACTCCAAATGAGATATCTAACTTTCCTTCTTGGCAGAGCAATACCATCTTCAGGAATCATCCAACAATGCCCGATCATAGCAGTCCGGAGAGTCTGAACACAAATTGGGCTGTTGATTCCCAACCAGCAGGCGTCTACTCTAGCGGTACTTCGCCACCCTCAACACCCCTTGATTTAGCACAGATGAATCAAGCGCGGCTTGCTCAAGAAGAGCTGTATCGCGATACACCCCCTCAGTCGGCTCCAGCTACGCAACAGGCGTTCTCCCGCCCCATGTCAATGCAGCCCCCACAGATTAGGGCCGGTTTTCATTCATCCACTGATCTCACGATTCAGCAACCCAAGCCATCTCATTTCAGGAGACCTTCACTACCAGAGCCAGGACAAGGGCAACCCGATGCTTCTTCGAATATGATGTATGCGGGACAATTCGGCAACTTCATCTACGATGACTTCAGGGATGTGTCGCTCAGTGGTATTACTCACAACGTTCCCTTTGCTCCTCCAGTGTCTGCCATGCCGGACTTCCTTGTCAACCAATATGTACCGCCTCATGGCCAAGGTCCTCATGCAATGTATATGCGACGTCCTACCGAACCCCAAGCAAAGAACTTCATTTTCGCCAACCAAGGCCCGAGCGACTTCCGTTCCTAAGGTTTCACTTCACCGTTCGATTTGGGCGTTAACTTGTTCATCATCGTGTCTCATTTGGATATACCCCGCAGGAAAGCGCCCTGCTCTGTTTCTTGCTTTCTGCGCGCTCCCTTGGGTCATCGTTAGCGCCATTGTTAGCACCATCACACGACATTATTTCCATGAGGGAACCGCGAGCCATGCAGTTGTTATATGTATCTCGCCCCTGTTTCTCACCTCCGGCTCGGTGTCACGAACGAATAAACGCAACACCTCCAATCTCCTCCGTGGCTATGTCTACACTTTTCTAATCGTAATATGGCTCGATTTCCTGTTTCCTATCTGCAGTTTCGTTTTGTTAGGCGTTTGCATTTGGAAAATATAGGAGCCCAATTGGATATTTGGGCACGGTATGGAGTTCCTTTTTCATGACGACAGCGCACACTCCTTTCTTCAACAAGACACTCCTTTTTAAGATCTGGGATCAACACATACAACTATGTAATGCTGGATGGGCGCATTATGAACGCTCCTTAATGTCTCTCATAATTTCTCATTGCTATACTGGGTGGCCGGGTTGAGGCCAATGGATGGGTACCGGGGTTGATGAGGCGCTTGGGACAATGATCTCAAGTGTTGCAGATCTCCTAGATGAATGCGCGGGGGATTGGTAGGAAAGAAAGCAAGGCAATTCAAAAAGATCTCGACGGGGTGCCATTATTGTGGCAGTTCCCGCGTTGATCTGTTGTACCGTTCCACCGTTTGTCTCATCATTGGTGATGATTGTGATGATCGTCGTGCTGCTTTTTGGCAGCCTCGTTGTCGGCCTCCCGAGATCGACAGAGATTGTCCCCTGTGAAAGATGGACAGACGATCAAGCACGGCCAGTAGTGTCACGCATGCTCAGCTACAGATCGGAATCACAGCATAGCCAAGCTCGTACTTGGCAAAGGGGAAAAAGTCGCACCCAACACCAGAAAAGATGGACGATTACGAAGTAGACGGGACGGTTGTCCACGAGCTGACTAGCTCCAAAAGCCGTTTCCCGTTTGGGGGTGCATGTTTTGCTTTTGCTTCGCCGAGTGCGGGTAAGATGGACAGATGGATAGATGGATAGATGGATAGATGCAGACTTTTGAAGAAGAAAAAAAGGTGCAAGATACATACCAGAAGCGCCTGTACTTTCTTTCCGCCATCTATCTACATGCAGTATATCCGAGCCTTCCATTCATTCCATGGATCATGTCATGTTGTACAGAGTACGACGTGACGGACCATCACGCTTCGTGTTGTTGTTGTTGTTGTCTGTCTTCCTGCATTGTAATCGTTACATGCTCTCTCTCTCTCTCTCGCTCTCTATCCCCTTTGAAAGCTGGGGGCTTTTACCTGGGCTAACTAGTTGCCTAGATTGGTACATGTTTGCGAAGTAGATACGGGCACATACCTACCCCTGAGCGAGCCACACACACACACACACACACACACACGCACGCACACACACGCACGCACACACACACACAGCAAATCGCAGACTAGTACTCCGTATGCTTGTCGGAGGCTTTTGCCATTTAGCTTTGGACAAAGTCCCGGCGTCGGAGTGGCGGGCTGAGCCACAGGTGGGTCGGCGGATGGATACAGAGTAGCGTGGAGTTTGTTGGGTTGGGGTTAGGTCAGGCCAGGTTGGGCTGGGTTTGGGTTTTGGGTTTGCGGTTGGTTTGGGTTTGTTGGTTTGGGTTCGCGGCATGTGTTCCTGACTACTGCTGCATAGTACTTTGGAGATAGGGGGGCTAAAGGGGGGTCTGTGTGTTGGCGGGTTTGTTGGTAGCGTCGGCGGCGGCAGTTGTGTCTGGGAGGGTGGGAGGCACAGGCTAGGGGATTGGCGTGGGGGAGGGTGATGCTGTTGTTATTCTTGCTGTTGTTGTTGTTGTTATTGTTATCGTCATTGTTGTTGTCTTTGTTGTCGTTGTTGTCATTCCTCTACTGCTGTTATTGGTACACGAGGACAGTCTTGACGTGATGGAATACGCAGCCCAGCTTCAAGGCAGCTCCAGGGGAATTGGTCGCACAAAAGATGTCAGGCATGCGTGTATGTATCAGCAGCACTGCCACGAGGCAACCCTTGACCATGATCCAAAGCATCTACATACATCCGCGAAAGGTTGCATCCGATAATTAGATAGAGACGGAGTGATTATGAATCTTGGCAAACGACCATCAGAGCGGGACTCGGAAAGACCACTGCGGCTACTCTTTCCTTTACTTGACTCGGCCGACCACCTTCTCCCCCTTTATTAGATACCTACCTACCTACCTTCCACCCCCCTTGTTCCCAATGGCTGCGAAACACCTGCAAACCGTCTCCATTCAAGCACCTTTGTCATCGATACGTGTACTCCGTACATACAGCCCTATCGTCGACATAGTCGTTCAACAAAGATTGTTTTTTGGGTATCTATCTGCTGTCGACTGGAAGGGTCTGCGGTGGTAGGTTTAATGACACCCAGTGTGCTTAGCGGTCCGAATATGGAATTGTGGCGGTGTTTTTTACTCCGTACATTTGTGAGAATAGGCAAGATATGTGATGTGCTTACTGGGATAGTTAGTCGTGTCAACGTCAGCATCAATACGGAGTACATGTGTCAATGTCAAGATCTCTGCTCTCCGGGGTCTCACTGCAAGTCATGCAAGTATTAGGTGGTGCCGCGCAAAAAGATGTTGACTGGCATCTCAAAAATGACGTCAGGAGATGTAAACTCTGTACAGAGTATATACCAGTGCCTTCGATGATCACAATCTACATATCAAGAACTTCAGCACAATGCGATGTTGAACAAAACTTTTGGTATGTGATTATCTATCTACGTCGCACCAGCGAGCAGCTATACAGAGCGAGGAAATAGGATTACGCTGGGACGCAACACATTATTCATCTATCCTTTTTCCATAATCCCACCCCTAGCCTTTCTATCCACAAAAGTGTTAGCCACTCATCTGTCGAGAAGATTGAAAATAAATCCTTTCTCGGTCAGTATTTTCCTCGCACCATACCCACACAAAAATTCGGTCAACCGCCAGCCCACTTATGCAGCACTCTGCAGCCTCGCCCTCTCCTCTTCCGTAAGCGCTTGAAACTCGGCCGCAAATTCTGGCGTCGCATGTGCCCTCTTGAAAAAGTCTACGATAAAAGCCTGTGTCTCATCATCCTTGCCTCTCCCACCTGGAGCATCATCAGCTGCATATGCCATCAGCTGTTCCTTGCTGAATCCAGCGCCCAAATCAAGGAATGGGTTTGGTTCATCTTCCCAATCGTCGTCATCGGGATTGTCTTCGATGTGTTCGGCGGCGGCGACAGCGTCAAGTTCCTGGCGACCCCCGGACGCGGATTGCAATTCTACGATGAGGACTTTGAGAATCTTGAGGGTCGCGTTCACGACGGTGTATTGATCAGGACCTATAATTGCAGCATTAGTATCGTGACGTAGAAAAACGGAAAAGGGCTTACTTTGACGAGCCCGGCTGCGTGTCATGATGCGGCCGTCAATGTTGGGGATGAGGTCACCTTTTACTTGTACCGCTGCGAGCCGGGGATCTTTGAGATCGTAGAGCTTGGAAAGGGCAATGACACTGCAATGATTAGCAGTTTGGACATATCAAGCGGGAGACACTGAAACCCACTTTTGCCTAATCTCGTCGTATCCCGCAAAGTTGATCGAATTCTCCAGCCACTTTGCAAGTACAACCTGCAAGCCATTCTGGCCATCGATGTTTTGCCCCGCAAGAAACTCCACGACTTCCGAGGCATGATTCAAACTGAGTCGTGCAAAGACCAGCGTCAGGCTCTGAATAAACGGGGGGTGCTCTGCAGAACCCAGTCTTGCTGCTACAGTTCGCAACAACTCTTCAAGGTAGGGCCCTAGTCTCTCGTGTCCCGCCTTTTCCACAAACTCGGCGGCAAGAGCGCCGACTTCACCAGCGGCGTGATCGTTGACGCCGGCAGAGAGCAGTCGAGAGATGATGTGAAGAACGACTTCGAGGCCAGCTTTCTGCGTTTCGTCTCGCCATTCGAACAGTTGCTGGTGATCGTGCGCGATGATGTTTTTTAATGCGATTGTCGCTGATTTGAGAAGCTCCTCATCTTCTGAACTCAGCAACAGGCGGCTGAGTTTCGGCATGCAAGCTTGCACGAAGCCGGCTGGGAGGGGTTCAGGGCCATGATCGGCGAGCACGGAGAGAAGGTCGGCGGCAAGGATGGTCAAGTTGCTTGCTTCTGTGAGGTTGCCCACATCAAATGCGCCCGTTAATGATGGAAGCACTTTGGCGCATAATTGAACGTAAGCGTCTCCGCCCATGCACGCTACCCTGTCTGTGACCTCTTCAAACGTCTCGTTGATCATTACAACGAGCTGGAAATTGTCTGCGGCGTGCGTGGCCACGCTAAACAGTACATCCAAACCACTGCCGGTGACGGAAATATGTGGGTCCAGAAGGATGGCGTCTCGAAGGGTCTCAACCAGCGTTGCCATCAGATCGTCGCTGTCGGCCAGCTCCTGTAGATCCTGTCCTGAGAGGTACGTGGAGATGGCGGTGATGAATGACTGCTGGAGGGGCAGGACCGTGGGATGTGGCAGCGATTGAATATAATACTGCAGAGCCCGGATGCATGATACTTGCACAACATCGGACTGGTCGCTTGTGATAGTTTGGAGGGTAGCCTCAAGGAAAGGTTGAGCAACTTGTAGCAGGGCCTCACCAGCAGATTTCGTGAGGCTACCGGCGACTAGATAACCACGTGCCCTGAGGAAGACGTCTGGCTGTTGCATGGCGTAACGGACAAAGTCAACGAACCCAGTTGCAGTTTCCGCAAGGATCAGCTTATCGGTATCCTGGAAGTCACTCAGCAGCTGGTTGAGAACATACAAAGCGGCTTCTTTGGCCTTCCAGCTCTCGTTTGATTGGTACAATGAGCTAGTGTAAGCCAGCAGTCCTTCGAGTGTGGGTTGAGTGAGCCACTCGCCGAGCTTGATAACCAAATCCCCGCAAGCTGTTCGGGGGGTGTAGTTGGCCGTCACACTGGTTTCCTCTGAAAGGAAGATGTTGACGTCGATATTCCAGAGGCCTTCCTCTTCTGTGGTGATGTGGGCATATGCGACAGCGAGCTTCATGACTTCAACCACCCATTGCCCGCCACTTTGAAGTTGCTGCTCGAGTTCATTTCGAACCGGCGGTGCGCGGAGACAGGCCTGCATAAAGTCAAGTTCTTCGAGCACCAGAAAGTCCAGAGTGTATGGTAGCCCATCGGCATCTTCAAGCCTGCTATTGCGCTCTTCGTGGATGTACATTTGGTGATAGGCAGTCTGCAACGACGACAGCTCCTCCCAGGTAGCGCTGAACAGTACGGGGCTCTGCGGCGATAGCACGGCTGGAAACACGGAGCGGATGCGCATCAGAATCTACATTTGATCAGCCAACATCACTTTGAGACGTGTACAAGTGTGACGACTCGCCTTGACGACCTGAAGTTTCAAAGACACAAGGCCCCGATACGTCTCAGCATTCGGCGTGTCTTCGTTCTCCTCATCTTCCGAGGGCGGCGCTGGGAGCCTTGTCTTCATGGTGCTGACGAAGAACGGATTCCATTCCTGCAGTACCTCGTCGGCAAAGCCTTTGATCTCCGCCTTGTGGTCCTCCATGACCATCTCGAGAATGTCGAAACAGCTCCGGAAGACGCTGCATGCCAGAGCCCTCAACGCTGGGCTTCGTGCCTCGTTGATGGCGATGTCGTGCAACACCTTGATGAGCTGTTTCGCGACGCCAAAGAAGGTGGCCTCATTGAAGCAGTCGTCCACCAGCTCGTCTAGCACCTTCAGCGCGCCGTGCAATTGGCCGTCGGTGGCGGTCGGGATGAGGTTCAGTAGTATCGAGAGGAGGTCGGGCCATTGGTCGGGATAGTCGGAACTTGCGATCTTGCTCACCACCACACTGGCAGCAGCCTTGAGCTTGCGGTCCAGCTGGTCCGTGGTAGCGAGCTCGAGGAGCATCTGGCGCAACCGGGGCTTGATTTCCTCAGAGATGAGCTGGCGGCCCTTGAACTCCTCCATGCTGTCGCTCCAGCCGGCCTGCACCAGCTGCTTGAGATACAGCAGCGAGGCCTGGCGGATGTTGAGGGGCACGTCGCCATGGCGGGCAATCTCGACGAGGGCGACAGGAAAGCCCTGGTGGCCGTAGAGTTGCTTGAGCTGCTCTTCAGCCTGCTTGCGAGGCTCTTCTTGGGCGGTTTGCGTCGCCGACAGCAGCTGGACTAGCTGGTCTTCCATGGCTGGGGCGCGGCGCGAGAGAAGCTAGTCCACACTGCACGTCTAGCGTTGGCGGAGCGGAATGTTGGGGGGAGGGGAGGGGGTTGTCGTTGGTGCGCAGCGAGAGGGAGGTGAAAGATTGGGCGGCGGGCGGGCGGGGAGGAGTGAGGGGCACCGCCGGAGGAGCCTGGAGACGTGTCGCGGGGTCGCAATGCCCACAACTGCCTGCGCGTGCGGGTGCCTGGGTGCCTGAACACGGGCGGAGACTGGAATCTGGCGGGGAAAGGTCCGCAGCGATGCTGAGCCGAGCCTGAGAGTGTGGCGGTGGGGAAATAGGGAGATGCAGAATGGAGAATAGAATATGCAGGATGGGGAATGTTTGGGGAGAGGGATGCGCTGGTGGCCAATGAGATCATGTTTATGCGCGCTGTTACAAAGGTATTGTCGCACCTCTACTTTGTATGACTACAACCGCCAAATCAAAGCTGCCCAGTGGGAGTTGTCAACCGGTCTGACTGACTGTGGCCTGCCGTGAATCGTCATGATTGTTTGCACGCTTTTGGCTCCTCTCTGGTTGTGGTGAGCGCGGGGGGTAGGGGAGAGAACCTGAGCAAGCTGTGCCTCAGGCATCAACCCCCCCCCCAGGTCAACCATCGATAAAACTGCCATTATTATTGTATATACGCGCTCTCTAACGCGTCCGACACGCGCCATGCCCACCTTTCTCTCGAACCTCGCCGCCTTTGCCCATTTCCTGACTGCCTACACCCACACGCTCCTCTACCTGCGAACACTGTACCCGCGCGCCTCTTTCGTCCGCTCACGCTTCCACAACACGCCCGTTTATCAGTCACGACACCCGCTCGTGTGTGCATGGATCCGTGACGCCATATCCGCGGTGCGGGATGAACTGCTCTGTGGCACCGTCGCGCGCATTGCCATCGTCGTTTACAGCTACAGCCATGACCCGTCGGCAGCAGGGGGAGACAAAGGCAGCCCAAAGATACTGGAGAGATTCATGCTCGACGTGAGCTCATTCCCCGTCGTAGAAAAGGGGGAGCAGAACACAGAGATTGAATGGGATGAAGAAAAAGGCGGCGAGGAAGAAGAAGAAGAAGGCGACCACGACGACGATGATGAAACGGGAAACGAGAGAGAAAAGCTCGTGGACATCGATCTGTCTGAACAGTCCCGCGCCGCCCTGGTCTCGTTGACATCATGCTGCGCACAGCTTGCACCCCTCCCGTCGCATTGTTCCTTCAACATCAGCATGGAGCTCAAGGACGAGGGGGCCGTTGACCCGCCGCTCGGTCACCCACAACCGTGGATCCCAGTACAGCCTAGCCTACAAAAGACAAGGCGGAAAGACGAACATCCCGGTGAGGATGAGAACAGCGTTGCTAGCAGAGAGGGTGAGGATCTAGGTGGCGCGAGGGTGACGCCAATACGGACCGTTGAGGCTGGAGTCTTCCGGTTCGAGACGTGGGTCGAGGAGGGCAAGGCGAAATTCAACATTTTGGACAAAGGTGCAAATAATAGCTTTTCCAGCTCGACGAAATGAAATTCTCCCTCAAAATCAACTAGTAATGCCTTCAAAGGACATTCCATTATCAATACTACATTATACACATTATGAAATGAACGCTTCAAAGAACTCATAGGCACGCTACCACTTGACATAGAAAGCAGGATGATAGAAAGTGCAAACATGGCTGGCCAAAACTATCTTGCTGGCCCATTTCCATGAGAGTTCTGATTTTGGACACGACGATGATAATGGTTAAGGTAAAGTGCTCGACGTGCGTTGAGTAAAGCTTGTACATGTTGCTGGTTTATTAGAGCGGCTCGGTGATCAAGCTGAGCGTTGACTTGGGCCTGGTCTGGTTGACGGGGCATTGCATTTACGCCCCAGGGTTCAGGGTTGGGGGCGGCAGCTAGAGCTTGTTGAAGATCGACCAGCTGTACTCCTGGCGCCCCCATGAATTCGTCAACACCACCGCGGGCAAAGACATTTCCAAGATCTTGACTAATTAGATGAATTAGTTGGCTACTTTTTGTGGAGTAGAACATGAGTGAGGATGGCAAAGAGTTGCTTCTGAACTTACTGTTGGGGTAGCGCTCCAAGGTTACGGAAGATTGGGGGATTTCGTTCTGCCAGCAGCACCTCCCCTTGCCTTCCAGGAGCGGCACGAGCGAGTATATGCTGAGGCATTGGGCCACGTACGAGTGCATCGCCGGCCATATGAAAAGGAAACTGGACGTGGTTCGCCTGTGCTTGGCCTTGGCGGTGCTGCTCAGCGCGCTTGACGCTATCCGAAACCTGTATCATTAGATCAGCCTTGGAGATCTCGGGGTTTTCAGCTTGCGCCTTAGCGATGGCCTCTGTCGCTGCTTTATTAATTTCCTCTTTATGTCGTGCTTCGACATTATCGTGGAGGGGACTAGAACACAACGTTAGTGTGAAGCTCATCGAGAGGCGTGTAATGATGAGCGTAGCCACATGAGGAGTATACTTACCAACGGGAGCTGCTGTCCCCGCCATCTCCATGCTGGCTGCTGAAGTGATTGTAGGTGTTAACATTATTTGAGCAGACATAACATTGTACGTTGCGACACCGCGTGCACGTCATTTTGTTGCACCCCTCCAGCTTGACAAACGGATGTTTGCACTTGTTGCAAGTCCGTATTACTGCAGCCGACATTGCCTCCTCGACGATGTGTCTAAAAGACAGTTTATTGTCCCTTTCAAACTCTTCACAGCTTAGGGGAATGTGCGTCTCTTTCTGACATAGTCGGCAACTAACTTTCCGGCATTTGGGGTTCAGACAGCGAAATTCCTTGTCGATTTCGACGGGTAAACATTCGGCCTTGAAGTCGCAGAATGGACAATCTGAAAGAAAGTCAAGCCCAGCAGCAGCGATATCCTGCTGTTGTTGCATATGCTCCAGACGCTCGAACGATTGCTCGGTGAGAAATTCCCGTAGTTGCCCGCGTGTAAAGGTACCCACGCAACTGGAGTCCGCAAAACATACCGATCTAACTCGTCCAAGGCCCATTTCACCTTCGACATACCTAGACGCACAAGACAAGCAGAATAGATGGACCGTTTTGCCACTACAACTCGTCATTCGATTGGTGGGGAAGTCGTCAAAGCAGCATTGGCATTCGCCCATCTTGCCCAACCTCTGGGCTTCCCACAGGTTGTCTTGCTCGCTTTTTTCTAATTCTTTAGCCTTTCGCCGTTTTTCCATGTCCTTCTCTTCTCTCTTCTTAGCAAAATTTAGTTCCTTTGGGATCGAGCTTCCCCTGTCGATCAGCATGTTTTTCACGTGTCGCCTGGGGCGTGCCGCCCTAATCTTGGTAAAGGCTCGGGAGTTTGGCGGAGTATCTTGATACGTCCGGAACTGTTGACCGAGGATTTCGTACGATTTGAGAAAGGACTTGTGTTCTCGGAGAGTGTTCTCAAGATGCCGCACCGGTATTGAAGGGTATTCGTCTTTCAACAAATCAATCCTGTGAAGATTTTAGTATGGTCAGATCATCATGTCCTAGGGAGGGAACTGCTTTAATGATGTGAAGACTACTGCCGTAGCCTTGATGGCAAGTCCAAAGTGTATTCATCCAGCTAGCAGCAATCATGCCACCTTTATATCTAAAGCGTGGGGAAAGTGTTTGCAGTGTATCTGTCCCGGCATTACACGTAAAGGGAATACTTGCTTGCGTGCACCGGCCGAACAAATAGCCAGGGCAGCGTGGCAGTATTCTGGTTTGTGTATCGTAGATGAATAGAAATGTGTATGAAATGAAGACTTACGCATCTTGGAAGTAGGTAAATGATCCTACATTGACCTCGCTAGGCTTCACATCTTCATCGTCCTCACTCTCACGCTTTCTCTTGTGACTTGCGACTTCATCTCGCTCTTTGGGATATGCACCACCGTCAAGGAGCTGAGTAATAATGTGCTGGCAGGTAGCTGGTGTGTGCGTTGTCTTGTTGATTAGTGTGAGAACGTGCCGAACAGAGGCGTCAGGTAGAATGTTCAGGATGATTTGTAAAATACTGTCTTCATTGACGGGCTCATCCTCAATAGGCACAGGCACAGCTGCATCCATAGCGGCTGGTGTTGCCTGGACTGGATCCGGCGGCACGCCAATGTCTGGTATATCTTCTATACCATTGAAATCGACCGAGTCTCCCTCATATGGCTCTTCCTCATCGGGGTTATAATCGGTGAATTGCTCGTCAATGAAGGCATTAAAGTCGGCGTCATGGGCGGCGTAGTTGGAATCGGAGTCGGATTCGTCGTCGGATACCAGATTGATAAAATTGTCGTCCATTTCATTTAGTCGAGTTTACTTGTAGGAATGAATGGGCTGGATAGTGCGGTAATATTCAATCGATGGACCGTTTGTTGCTAGCTAGGCTGTGGTGGTAGAACGGGTGACCGTCACGAGAGCAGCGACAGAGGAACAATCGATAGGTACAGCCGCGGGATACAAACGCATAGTCTAGGCTGGGGAGGTGAAGGAAGGAAAAGTAAAGTGAGAGATAAATGTAAAGAAGAAGCGATGAACCGCGAACATTCGCTGTGCGGTTTCACGGCAGCCTCGCCGGTGGTTCGGAGAGTACCGGCAGCGTCTCAGACAGATGCAGCAGAACAGAAGCACAAATGGAATAGAATGGACGAGATAAGAAGAGATTGCGATTGAGGTCAACGGGCTAGATAGTTTGAGCTGTTCACGGGTGTTTTGGGGGCACGTTGTCGAGAGATGCCGCTGGCTGTTGTGACGACTCAATTGTGGGGGAAGCGCCACGAACATGTGCGGGCACAGGCAGAAAGGCATAGACGAAGAAGATCTTCCACGAAGACGTTACCTCGCACAGGATATTGGCTGGACCACCCTTTCGAAGGCACTCGCTGCCGCCGCCGCCAGAAACGTGGTGAGGTTGCGGCACAATTATTCCAACCGCCAACCGCCCCAACATGGGTTCAAAAGCGCCTTGGCCTCATTGGTCACGGGTTGCTCGCGCAACGAGTATGCTTAATCTCATGTTTAACAATAGGATATATAGACAAAGCCTTGTGACTACGCTGGAACCCCGACTCGTTAGCTTGAGATGTGATACCCACCGATGGACTTTTATGTAATAGGTTTTTTGTAGGCGATCGGACATACTTGGGTACTGTAGCGCATGACCTGTCAGAGCAAGAAGAAGCCGCGCTTTTCCACGGCCACCGTCGGAAGTCCCGGGATATGTTCCTGGCGGCTGGCTCCGTGAAAAGACGGATTGAACTATAAGAGGACTGGAACAAAGACCATCGCCCCGGATTATTAGTCGAAAGCTCCGATCTTGTGGGGATATTACTATCTAAGACCCCAAACCCACATTCGGAATACCTACACGTTCTTGTCCATGTCAAGTTCATTTCAAGATAGCTGCAATTATACATAACACGTCCCCCCCCCTCTCTCTCCACTTTCAAGAAGGCGTAAAGACTGTAGTTGTTTCTTCAACTTGAGAATTGCCACCGTTTAACCGGAATCTGTCCTACGCTCGCGCTCCAATCGACAAAGAAAGCAAAAACATCAAGGCGAACACAAAAGCAAGAAGCACAACAAGCATGGGCTCCATGGTCGACCTCCCCCACGGCACGTCCGCAAACCTTGCCCTTGTCCATCCCACGGCTGAAGAGAAGCTGTACCAATTCAAACTCAACGGCGCGGAGTGGCGAGGCGCTCTCGATCTGGAAGCATATCTCCGTCGCGAAGAAGTGCTCTCAAACCAAGCTCTCACTCGAGATGGTGGTATCAGTTACTGGATCTTGATCGATAAAACAGCAAAGGGCAATCCAATCGATCCAACGTCGTCGATACGGCTGCCACTTGCCAGTTGTGAGACCTATCGTAAGAAAGCACTGGTTTGGCGAGACGGCGAGGTACTGGAGACCATCTGTCATGGTATTGGGAGCGTATTCTGCGCGCAGAATCTACGAGGGAGAAGGTATGCCCAGCGGATGATGCAGGAACTCGGAGAGGCCTTGAAGACATATCAGATGAACGAGGAAAGGGAGTGTCTGTTCTCGGTGCTTTATTCTGACATTGGGAAGGTGGGCACGTGCCGTACGCGTTCGAAGGCTTTGCTGATTTTGCCAGAAATTCTATGCCGACTTTGGGTGGGAGCCCTTCAGCTCATCACACGTGTCTATTCCGGCGGGAGCTTCGAAGCATATAGATGCCAGCACGCTGCCCGTGGCGCGGCCACTGTACGCCGAAGATATCGCAGAGCTGTGTCGCATCGACGAAGCGCTTATCCGCAAAAGCCTCGAGGCGCGGCCAAAGGGCAGCAACACGGCCGTCGCCCAGGTTCCTGACGCCGATATCATACGATGGCACCAGGCCCGTGAAGAGTTTGTAGGCAACGAATTGCACGGCAAGAAGCCAAGTATCAAGGGCGCGATCATCGGGACCGAGAAAGGGAAGCGTGTGTGGGTATACTGGACGCGTGTGTGGTACAACGAGAATGCACAGGAGGCGCAGGGTAACACGCTGCACATTTTGAGGCTGGTTGTTGAGGACGAGGGGCATTCGAGCTGGGAGGGAAGCGACATGCAGCACAGAGACCATAGTCACGATGCTGCCATTGCGGCGCTATTGTTGATGGCCCAGCGCGAGGCTGAAGAATGGAAGCTGGAGTGTGTCGAGGCATGGAACCCGTCGTCGTCGACGCTGGCGGCAGCTCAGACGTTGGACCCGAGTGCAGAGCTGGTGCAGAGGGACAAGGAAAGTATCGCGAGCCTCATGTGGTATCCGCCGCACCAGGCACCTGTCGCAGAGTCCATTGATTGGATTGGCAACGAGAAGTACGGATGGAACTGAATCCTGGTGTTCGTGCACGTCATGAACGTTTAGTTGTAGGCAGACCTGCAAGAGACGCACACAAACAAACACACACGCAACGTGAAATTTCTTCTTCAACTGTCCAGCAACGCCAGAGAAGTCAATGAAAAACAAAAGAATAAAGCCTGTCAGATTGCCATCAACGTCCTGCTTTCCAGACCGGCCGAAGCACGAATCCAGGCAGCTGAAGATCATCGCCACAATCGCCGAAGCAATTGTAATAAGGCCTCACTCCGGAACATCGAGGCTGATAGTCATCAGCCAGGTTGAGGATTCTGTGGCTCCTGTAGGAGACTCAGAAGAGGACGATTACTATAGAAATGATTCTACAGAGACAGTTAGCAATGCGTAAAGGTGACTGGAGAGGATGGGGGTGCTTGCCTATGAAGTATACGTCGAACTAAAGAAGAGAAAAAGAGCACGAGAGGCAGCGGGATTATATACCTGTAGCGAAACGCTCGGGCCCCCACTAGCGAGTTTTTTTTTCCTTCGAAAAGTCAAAGCTGTGGGCTTGGCAGGCCGATACCGCCGCAAATGCGAGGATAGATCTCTGTTTCTCGGTTGCCTGCTCGGCTTACTTAGCAAAGCAGTACTCCGTACTCCGTATAGATTACGGGATATCTCTTGGAGTCATTGCGGACCTAGCCTGAACTGAACCCCCGCGGGGATACTGTTCACACATTACCACTCCCATCGAGCCCTTCCCACATCTGCCACTTTGTGCATAGTAGCCACATCTTCAAGTGACAGCTATCCGTCATGGCATCGCATACCGCTTCTCAACGCTACTTGAGTACTCGGGGAGGCTCATATGACGTGAGACCTCCACCATGGCCTTGTGCTTCAATGGTTAACATTTTCTAGTTCTCCTTTGAGGAAGTAGTCCTCAAGGGTCTAGCCTCGGACGGTGGCCTGTTTATCCCAGAAGAGATACCTTCGCTCCCCAGCGACTGGGCCTCGAAATGGGAGCATCTCTCCTTTGAAGACCTTGCATACGAGATATTTTCCCTCTTCATTTCCGCCTCCGAGATTCCTCCTGCCCATCTGAAGGATATCATCCGCCGAAGCTATGCCACGTTCCGAACCAAGGACGTCACACCCACGGTGACTCTGGACAAGGAGAAGAACATACACCTGCTGGAGTTGTTCCATGGGCCCACCTTTGCCTTCAAGGACGTTGCGCTACAATTCCTAGGCAATCTCTTCGAGTACTTTTTGGTGCGGCGGAATGAGGGGAAGACTGGGCGTGACCGGGAGCATCTAACAGTCATTGGCGCCACCAGCGGAGACACAGGCTCTGCCGCTATCTATGGACTGCGCGGGAAGAAGGATGTGTCGGTGTTTATCATGCATCCTCACGGCAAGGTCAGCGCTGTGCAGGAGGCGCAGATGACGACCGTCATGGACGCGAACGTACACAACCTCGCCGTGGACGGTACATTCGACGACTGCCAGGTACGTAAAAATAAGAAATTGCACCATACTAGCTGTTGGGCTGACTCGGGACAGGATTTCGTGAAAGCTCTCTTCGCCGACCCGGAAATCAACAAGACGCACCGTCTTGCCGCAGTCAATTCCATCAACTGGGCCCGCATTCTCGCGCAGATTACCTACTACTTCTACTCGTACTTCAACCTCATCCGCCAGCCATCGTTCCTTCCCGCGTCCACCGTACGATTTGTAGTACCGACGGGCAACTTCGGCGATATCCTTGCTGGCTACTTTGCGAAGCGCATGGGTCTGCCCGCAGAGAAACTGGTCATTGCGACGAACGAAAATGACATCCTTCACAGATTTTGGCAGACAGGCAAATACGAGAAGCAGCCCGTATATGGTAAGGCGGCCGAGGGAGGTCTCCCCGAGGATGGCGTCAAGGCGCACGAAAGCGGAGTCAAAGAGACGCTAAGTCCGGCCATGGACATCCTCGTTTCATCGAATTTCGAACGCTTACTCTGGTTCCTATCATATGATGTATACAGCACCAATGGAGACGCCGTCTCACAACGTCGCGCTCAGGCTGGTGACCACGTCAAGAACTGGCTCAACGACCTAAAAGGAAACGGCGGCTTTGGGGTTGACAGACAGATCCTAGAGGCCGCACAGAAGGACTTCACCTCATATCGCGTCAGTGACGAAGAAGTTGTCGAGACTATCAAAAGTGTCTTCAATTCACCGTCTTCCCAACATTATGTGCTTGATCCGCACTCGGCCATCGGAATCCATGCAGCTTTTCGCTCCGCAGAGGTGTCCAAGCCTCCTTCTACTCACCACATTTCCCTTGCTACCGCGCATCCAGCCAAATTCAGCAATGCTGTCGAGCGCGCTCTGCCTGACGACAAGACGTATTTCGCAGAGAAGGTCCTGCCTGATGAGTTCAAAGGTCTAGAAGACAAGCCGAGACGGGTTAGTCTCGTTAAGAAGTCGGACGGTTGGGAAGGTGTAAGGAAAGTTGTTGTTGCTGAAGTAGAAGCAGAGTTGCAGGCCATAGAACGGGCAGGTCGTTAGAATTACATGAGATACCGTTATCGTTCAATATCCACGGCAAGATTGGGTAGATCGCAAACAATTGTATAGAATTTTACATCCCTCAAAGGATCGGTTTGTTCTATTCATCAACCGTTTTCTCGACAGCTGTCTCTTGCCCTTCGTATTCGGCATCTTGCTGATGTTGTTAAGGCTCTTAGGCCATACCTGACGCACATGGTGTATCGTTATTACATGCAAGCCAATATGGCGGATCTGAAAATATTTTTCGAATCATCCCACGCACCCATCTTTATGTGTGGTTTATGCTAGCAGCTGCTTACTTTATTGAAACACCAATGTCCTAACCAGAATACTACAAAACGCATTAGTTTTGAAGATTCCAAAAAAAAAAAAAAAACTCCCTCACTCGAGGCGCTTTTGACACGATACCGATATAAGAAAAGAATATCACTACAAAACAGTCAACACACCAAAATCAACATCTATTGCGAAATAAATTTCTTCGCTGTGTCTTTGGAAAAACTCAAACCATTGGATAAGCTTTGTATTACATTTCTTTTTCTGAATTCTACAAAACTTGAATGCATAGCCAACGGTTGCTCAGAACTCGCGATTAGTAAGTTATAAGTATCGCGGATCCCGGATTAGCGGGATGCTGGGTTCGCTCGCTGCGGACGAAGATTCGACATTGTGCTGAGCGACTCTGTTGATTCCAGTAGTTTCCTTACGGCCCCTGATTCGAGGTCCCTCTTCGCTTGAAGGCGAGCCTTCGTTGGGTGGGGCGATTCCGCGTTGGAACTGGCGGCTGGTATACTGGGGATCTTGGATGATGGGGATGCCTTCACTGGATGAGGATTCCACGATGGGACGGCGATTTTCTCTTGCGTTTTTCATCTGGCTGATGTATTGTGGATTGCGGATTATGGGTGTGCTTCCGCTTGAAGACGAATTCACGATGGGGCGTTTCCTGTTGGGTCTTGCTTGGTTGGGTTGCGTGGTTCTGGCTGTTTTGGTAGCGGCTTTACGACATCTGGCTTGTGGGGCTTCTTCAGTGGATGATTTCGTACTCGACTTGGCGGTTGTTGTACTTTTGGTTGAAGTTGTGGAATTTTCATAGTCGCTGTCTTCATCGTCTTTGGGGATTTCTTCTTTCGTTTTCGTTGATGGGTTGCGGGGGGAGGAATCTTCGTCTTCGTTGCTAGGTTTATCGTCGTAGTCATCCTCTGTTGGGTTGTGATTGGACGATCTCCTACCAGACGGTGAACTACTAGTTGTGGATTGTGAAGAAGAGACTTCTTCTTCGTCCCCATTGTCTTCGAAATCATTCTCATCGTCGCTATCACACATAGGAAGACCAGCTTCTTGACGTCTAAGTCCTTCAGCTAGCTTCTCCTCAATCTCAGCCTGCTTCTTCGTTTTTCCATTCGGGTTCCTCTTAATATCATTCTTCCTTCTCGTTTCTATTGACTTGAGAGTAGCCTGTGCCTGCCTGACATCCACTTCATGATGAATCGGCCCAGCTCTAACATGCGCTGCATCTAGGCCATAGAACCACTGCGGGTCGGCTGTCGCAAATCCAATCTGAACTGGTCGAGTTCCAATCTCGAAGACTTCCAAGTATGGACTCTGACTGATGTAGCGTGCGAAACTGTTGTTGACCGCCTCGCGGAGCCGTCTAAGGGCAGGTGTGATCCGAGGGAGAACACGGATATGGAAGTAGGTGGTTAGGTAGTTATACTGACCTCCCCTTACCTGCTCTCGACTGTAGGCGATGCAGTTTTCGATGCGTTGAGCGAGAAGCTGTGTATCTTCCCAGCCGTCGTCTTCTTCAGTATCGCCTTCTTCGTCAACTATCACCTCGCTGCCATCTTCTTCAGTGTCACCTTCTTCATCGGCTCTTTCTTCGATGGAATCTTCTTCGGTATCACCTTCTTCGTTGATATCTCCCATACTAAGACCGTCAACGTCTCCCTCATCCTCACTAATTTCTGCCACAGGACCCGCTGCGACAGTAAGAGGTCGCCCAATGCCATCTTCACTAGCACTAGTTAGTTCGAAGCGCACACGCTTCTCACGACCGGCTGAACAGTCTGAATTGGGCGATGGGCGCTTGGGAGCCATGTTGAAAAGTAGTAGATAGGACGTGTGTACAAGTAATGAAGATTAAATAACAGTATGAACTACGAGAAGTCGTGTAAACGCAACAAAGAGATGTGTATACGAGTTGACTTTGAGTTGAATTGTGTAAAGATGAAAGTATGACAAGACGGTAGATCTTAAGAAACCTGTGATTCAAGTTCTCGAATTGCAATAAGTGACAATCCTATTGTCTTCTCGTGGTGAAAGAGGTAAAAGGTGATAAAAAGCCATGAATGAGCGTACAATAGCAACAAAGAGTGAATAAGTCAAAGCAGTCTATTGTTCAAGCTAGATATACGATTCACAATACCATTGTTCACAACTCCACGGCAACGCTCTACTGGGGCTGTGCGACAATAGAGAGGAGAGCAGGCAGCCTACAAGTCGTTCAGTAGCTCATATCACTCATTCATCACCTTCAAAAGCATGGCAACTCAAAACTCTCTTGTATCGAGTCATTGACACAAATGTATTTATTCATGTAAATCAAAGTTCGCCAAACAGTAAGAGCAAGTATGCAGCTTTGTGGTACATATCGGCGTATGGATGTCCAGCCCAAGCAGTGTAGTCAATACAGTGCTATGACCTGGAAACGCAATAGGTACAGGAACAGGGTATATCATTCAAAAAGGAAAATGCCGAATTCAAGCTTGTGGAAAGTATTGCAAATGTGACCCGTTCTGCTGCTACGTCTTTACACACGGTGAATGGAGCGCCATACACGATGAGTGAAGTCACGCTTGACAATTTTGTTACCCTGACACTTCGTACCCGCGGCAACAGGTTGCCAGACAGCCTTGCCGCGATTACAAAGACCGAATTGAGTCTCGCCATTGCAGACCACCTCGCCATCTGTAGAGCAAGTAGCCTGGTTCCCAGTGCTGGGAGCTGGGGCAGGAGCAGCAGACTCAGACGGCTGGGCTGAGAGGGTCGGCGCAGCGGGGTTTTGTGTGGTCGCGTTACCTGAAGAAGCTCCAGTGGGGGCAGTGACGGTGATAAGTGTTCGGATAGTCGAGGTGATAGCATCGTCGGGCTGGGAAGAAGCGCTCGGGGCAAAAACCCCAGGAGAAGGAGATGTGGTGACAGACGGCGAAGTGACAGCTGGAACTTGCGAAGCCGCAGGCTTGCTAGCCACTGGGGCAGGTTGAATGCCAGTACCACCAGGTGCAGCACCACCGCAAAGATTTACAAAGGGCCCGCTGCCAACTTTCTGAACAGACTTTCCGGGTTTCCCAAACGTGTAATCTTTCAGTTCGGTAGTTTTGCATTGAGCACCAGCGCCCACAGCGATATTTGCAATGGCCATGTCGGGAAGTTGTTCGAAGGCAGTTTTGTCGTTAGCACCTCCAGTGACAGTGATGGCAGCGCAGTTCATGTACATCTCACGGACACCCATCTTATTGAACCAAGTCCAGGCAAAGGTGGCTTCGCCGTTGGGAAGCTCCGAAGGAATAGGAAACGAAAAAGTTGCCGGGCTCGTAGCGCCAGGACACCCGCCTTCGATAGAGTGGATGACTTTGAACACGCTGCTTGCGGTAGGAGATTTATCGAGCGTTACAGAAAGTTGGCAGCTGCCTCCCTGATGAATTGCGCTGCCCTTGAACGACAAGGTCTGGTTCTCACCAACCTTGAACTGGTTCATCTTCGCTGCTGGGCCGGGTTTACCGCGACAAGGGTAGTCGGATCCAGATGGCGAGAGCGGAGAGTTGTCAACTTCGTTGAAGGGCGCAGGTGTACTCATGATCCTGGACTGTAATCAGTGATGGTTTCAAGATGCGTGGAGCGAGCAAACTTACATGTGAGCGTGAGTGGGAGCAAAGAATGCACCCGCGAGGGCGAGAATGGCGAGATACATATCTTTTGAATGGGTAAAAGAGGTGTCGATTTGATGGAGTTGGTAGTTGGAGTGTGAGATGAGGATTGCCAAAGGTTGTGGTTGTGTCCGTGTGTTGAGTGAGAAATATGGAGGAGTGGGAAGAGGTAAGGAGTGAGTGTTTAAGTATGTGTGTGAACACGTGCGTCACAACAGTTCACAATGAGAAAAGTGTGTCAAGTGAATAAGAGTTGATGAAGGAGTGTTTTGATGGTGATGGCAAATGCTCCAGGCACATGCATACGAAAGGACTGGAAAGGGCGCGAGAGTGAAGTAAATAATGCTATTGTGCTGCAACTTGAATAAGAGGAAATCCGTCAGCGCCTAAACCTGCATTGCTCCCTAGAGCGACCCGCCGTAAACTTCACGTAGGAGAACATTGTTCGGCAAGGCACCGATGATCTGAAGAGGAAACGAGGACAGAGTACATAAACAAAGTTTCAAGTGTTGAAGTGGGCGTGTTGTAAGTGGGGAGCATTGGCCAGCAGTCTTTGCAAGGAACAACATGAAACACTGACTAGGAACGAAGCGCGTATCGACGAGTAGCGACATAGAGGTCACGATGATAGCGGCTGCGGACACGCCTCTATGTCAGGTTCGATTCGTTTGTATTTCTCCTTGGACATAGGCCCTGGAAAGGTAAGGAAGGATGTCAAGCTTCAGTTAGCATTGGTGCATGCGGGTACGTTCTCCCCCAGTGGCTTGATCACATCGCCACATCACCGTCGTTAACCGCGAGCAGATGACAGGCTCGATATGACGAGCAGAGGGCCTGTTCGGATATCTGGTGATGCTGATGGCAGGTCTGGTGTGAGCTCTTGGACTGTCTTGGTCGAGGAAGTGTGCATGTATCTAATGGTATAACTTCTGTACCTGGCCTGGCGTCAATGGATGTTGAAGCTGGGCGACGCTATGCTTATAACAGATTAGCGTCTTGGCACAACTGCTGCGACCGGTCGCGAAGTCTACCACCCTCTGCATTCTATACATGGGAAGACCAAGACGTCCAGGACGTCCAAGAACGCAAATCAACACGCCAGGTCTTTACCGGTGACGGCTGCTCGGCTTCAATTTGCCTCTGCATAGTCATTGCGAGCTGGCCCTGCGGTTGCTGCGACGCGTTGGCCCGCGAGCTCTCCCTCACACGTCGCATACGTAGCGGCGCGTGGACCTGCAAACATGTTCACGGCAACGGGAAAGACGGCGCCTCCGCAGGCCTTCATCTCGAGCTATGCGCCCCGCCTACGCGCATACGGGAACTCTCTGATATCGCCCATTGTCCCGCCCTCGAACACCCTCCCTGTACCGCGCACGACGAAGCGCGGGACTGCCGTTATCAGCTACGCCGAAGATGGCTACGAAGACGATGACTTCGAAGACAGCGAAGGCCCCCGGCGTGCAACTGGCCTGCGTAGTCTGCGGAGAGACGAAACCACGCTGGACAAGTCTGCGCAGATAGCGGCATTGGGCAAGGAGGTCTCCGCACCGGTCGATGTACAGGGAATATGGCGAGACTGGATGGGCAGACCCAAGCAGACGCGGACAGAGAAGCAGGTGCAGGTACAAGCGGTACTTCCCGTAACCTTGATTCCTATACGTATAGACATGGACATTCAGCCATTCCGTCCAGACGCGCCGTTGCCCACGCCCTCCAACGCCCGTGAATTCGGCATCGACGAGAGCCTGCCCGCCTATCGGCAACCAGACATCACTCCTGCATACCGGTTGAAGGATTCTTTCCTCTGGAATCTCCACGAAGCTCTGACCACACCTGACCAGTTCGCCAAGGTATTTGTGGACGAACTGGATTTACCCGTCGATCGCAAGCCCCAATTGATCCAGAACATTGCCAGTCAGATCCGGACGCAGCTTGAGGAGTATGCCGGTGTTGCTCTGCATCCACTATTCCACTCCGCGACATCTTCTACGCTCCAAGGCACGTCAGCTACCCCGGTGCCACCACAGACGGGTGCGTCGACCCCCGCAGTCCTTGCCACGAACGGCGTTTCGACCCCGATCGCGAACGGTGTTACGCGCACAAATGGCACGCCAACTCCAGCAGCTATCCCAAATGGCATCAGCGCGACAGCGACAACCCTACCTTCGGAAACGCTCCACAACCCAGACGATACATATCGCTGCATCGTAACATTGAATATTAATTTGATGAACAGGCTTTATAGCGACAAGTTTGAGTGGTCGTTATTGCATCCTCCGGGATTCGCCGAGATGTTCGCAAAGGTTACCTGTGCAGACCTAGGCCTGGCTGGAGAATGGGTTACAGCCATAACACACGCCATCTATGAAGCAGTGCTGCGTTTGAAAAAGGAAGCTTGTGAGAATGAGGGTTTGGTTGGAGACGGCGAGATCGACAATGACGCGGTAGATATTGTGTGTGGTGCTGGATGGCGGTACGACCAAGAGCACCTCTGTGATGAGTGGGAACCGAAGATTGAGATTCTATCAAAGGAGGAAATTGAGAAGCGCGAGGGCGATCGTGAAAGGCAAATTCGAAGGCTGCGGAGAGACACGGCACGGTTCTCTTCAACGGCCAACATGACGGGCGTGTCACAGAATGACTTCTTTGCAAACCCTGAACAGGCAGAGAACATGGGACGCGGAGAGCGAAGTAAAAAGAAACGGCGCTTCAGGAGTCTTAGCCCAACGGGGAGGGATACACCCGAGTCGGGCACAGGCTATGGAGGTCAGGGCAACGGGCTACAAGATTGGTGAGTGGATCTTATCCTTGAGTTGACAATCTGCTAATATTTTCCTAGGGAGCGTCAAGCCTGGAAATGCGAACATTGCCGTGTTTGGGGATCGGCCGTCTGGGCTGTTCGTGATGGACCCAAGGGACCTCGAACCCTGTGCAACAACTGTGGCTACCTCTACGAGCGAGACAAGAGGCTTCCACCTTGGTCTGAGAATCTCTATCTGAACGACCGAGCATACGACATGGTCGTTCGACCAACGTATCAAACAAGATGACGACGGTAACCGCTTCCTTTGGCTTTACTCGTTGCTTTCTTTTGAAGCTTATAGTTTTGTATACCATAAGATGGCTTCAGACTCGTATCTTTTGATTAGCATTTATCAGCGATGGCGTCAGGTCGGCCGAATCAGTCATGGAATGGATGGATGGGTACGACGGTCAGGCTACGTCGGTGTATGTTGTATGTGTACTGTTGTGCGTCAAGACTTGGGAGTCTACAGTAGAATAGTCTAGTTTCGGGTTCTCCGAGGGTCATGGAGCCCGTCAATGAGACAACTGGCGCTGTACCCGCACGGAATTTCTAGTAATCACGGATCAAGTACTTAGGTAGTTATGCATCAATAATATTAACAGCTTACGGTTACACCATCTTTCCCTGCCGCGTTCATACTCGCCACTTCATGGATCAACGTACCAACATGACTAACGCATGTCTCCAGAACAAGATCAATGCTTAGGCATTGTCTACGCGTTAGTTTACAGAATGACCAATGAGTCGGCTAAGATGACTGCCTAACCTATAATTCCTGAGCTACCGTTGCTATTGTTCTTTGACCCACCCAATCTTGGCAATCGGAATTTTATTCTATCCACAACCCTATCGTGTAACATATTCCCACAATATCAACGTCGAACTTTCTCTTATTGTGCTCTTACATTACCAAATATGATGCAGATGAGCCGCAAATCAAGTCAAGTGGCAGGGTTTGACTCTTGTCGCCAGCGCACCATACGTACGCTCGCATCATTGAATAACTTCGTGGATACCCAATCAACTAGTGCCTTGGATGCTTCATCGTGGTTTACGAAGAGTGATTTGTTTTGTTGGTGCAACGTGGTGTAGTCGTAATTCATGTGAGAGTTGCGTTAACTGCCACGTGACTGCCTGCAATGGGTAATCAAGATGTGGATGCGTTTCCCGAAGCGGGTTGGAGGTTTCCTATTACGAGGGCTATGTACGGAATACAATAGCTGGCGCTACGCATGAACTCTTGCTATTGTATGCATGTTTCAGAAAGTATCGATAGGAGAGTAGTGATATATATGTGAGTTTTTCTTCTTCCTCTTCTTCCCCTTCTCCTCAGCAAAGCAACGGCAATTGGTTCTACGATAATTTTTGTCACTCCACTGTTTAGAGAATGCAAAAACCCGAGGATCGAATTCATTTGGCTTGACGACGGAACAAGGGTATTGAAAGGTATCAATGACGCAAATACTGGGGTAAACATATGCTAATGCTTTGAAGCAGGTACTTGTCAGCACCCCAACATTGATTCGTGTTGCTAGAAGCGAGAGGAGTCCGGTCAAACTTTACGAGACCTTCAGCACCTTTAGGTACAACACATCCTGAAACGACTCTACGGCATCTATCCAAGACGTATTATACTATAGTACATGCCTACCGAAGTATCTACCGACAGCAATCAATACTTCCGAAGCCGGCAATTATCTCTTCGTCGGGCTCCACCGCTGACCGGGTTGTACTCACACGATCTCACTCTGCCCTGAAGTTGCTCACCCCAGCATCACGCCACACCCGCACTCTACCAGCACATTGATCACCCTAGACCCCAGATACCGAAATCTTGGACCACACCACAGCACACCACAATTACATCGTCTGCATATCACCATATAAAATCAATAGGTACAAAATAGATGGATCCGTCCCGGCATTCGGCACTGTGCGACGCAAGACTACAAACACTTCTTCAAGCATTTAAAGAGCAGAGATCTTCAAATACATTAACATCTTCTCACATGCCGCCCCCACCCGCATACCAGATGGTTGCTGATTCCGATTTACCCCATCCAAACATCCATTGTCCCTATGATGCTGAGGAGGAGGAGAGGAAGGACCACGAAGGCGATGATACGCCGGAGGTGAATATCAATGCTTCAACGCAGATACGGGGTCACGGGAACATTATCAGCATTACACAAATGGATACTGTGAGAATAGCGAACTTGATTGCTTGTGTGCTGCATGGAGCACCACTTCCACAATCACCGTCGAGTCCAACCGAACAGGCTCAACCGGCACAAGCATCAACTCCGCCACCTCAACCCAAGCCCGAGCGAAGGAAGCTGGACACTTATCCTAAAGTCAACATCAACGTCAACTGCGGAGCCATGGTTATTGGCGATCGGAACATTGTCGGGCCCGGACTGGGCGATATCGCACGCCATATGCAGGTTGCGCAGCAACGGAATCAAGCACTTGTCGCTCAACAGAACCAAATGAACGCGAATCGAGCGGCGGGAGTGAATGCCTCAGGTAGCAGTCCTAGTGCTTCAATGCATACACAACAGCCTTCAATAGCGACGCCTCCCATGAGCCGAAGTTCTAGCTTCGGCAGCGAAGGGTCGAACAGAATGAAGAGGAAGGTGGAAGGAGGTGTTGAGGATAGGAGTGCTAAGAGGAGTTGTTGATGGGACAGGTGTATGGTTTCCCCATGGTCAATTGTATGGCGTTATTGGACAGTCTTTTCTTTTTGCTCTGATGACTGATGGAAGTCGTGGTTTGGTATCCTCACGAAAGTGGGTTCTATAAATTGGGGGCCCTGGCTGGCTAGTCAGTGTAGTCTAGTTTTATCTTCTGTATGGAACGAATAAGCATTAGTAGATGTGTAACGATTATGAGAAATGGATCTGGCGAGCGTATCTACACATGTATCTGACTTTCGCTCGCGCTGAACACGTAGATACTCGGAGTGAACCGGATAGGAGACTCTGAGCCAGTGTGTCTACGAAGCTTGTGCAACAATGCACCGAGTATAGTAGTATATCATCGGATGACCTGGCGACATTTACTCCGAAGTCATTGCAGCACCACCACCTAGCCATCGATTGCTCGTGGATCAGTCCACAAACTCTCGACACTAGCTGATCGGCGGTGGTTCCATGTCGAGGCTACAGTTCACTTCCGGGTTCCTGTGGCAAACAAGCATGTGCCGATGGCCGTTTCATTGGGAAGGATATAATGAACATTCCTGCAGCGCAGAGGAGGTGGTGCATATCCGCGGATACCATCTGCGCATGTGTGAGCTTGGGCGGGTGGGTGGGCTTGAGAACGGCAAGGTGGCCTTTTGGATTCGGTCGGCTGTATCACTCTCCGACAGTGACATCTGCAGCTTGCACGCGCGACGCAGCGCCCGAGCGCGGGGAAGGCTTGCAAGCGGCTGCGATGCCATGAGATAGGAAACCAGCGCAACATTCTTGATTCTATTAAATTCATCTTTGGAGAACTACGGAGTATCTGGCTGGCAAGGCTCACGATCGGGACCCATGGTCCAGACTAGGCTGTATTGGGCAAGGTGGCTATAGCTGTACTAAGCTCCGGAGCGCTCAACGCCATCGTTCTTACACATCTCGTCTACTCTGTTCTACTCACCTCTACCTCCTTTTCTCCTCTCTCTCTCGCTACAGGTCGTCTTCTTTTCTCTTTGTACAATCCGCTCGCAAGTAAAGCTTCGTCCAAAGCTTGATTTCAGCAGCGACTCGGCTGCACCTTCCCCGTCCGTCAGAGAGCGGACCCCCGAAGTGAGCTCTTACCTCAAGCTGTCCTTAACAGCCTCTGATCGGTTCAGCCATCACGTCCCTTGTCTTGCACTTACTTCGCATTCAGTGATACCTGACAAGGTTTCACCACGTCGACCAGCCTCAAATCAATTTAGTCGTCGGTCCAGTGCGCGTCCCCCTTCCCTCGAAGTCCAACGACCTCGCCTGGCTCGGGACGCCCTTCGATTGAGCTCTTGGGCCGCCTTTCTCCCATCTCATCGACGCATACATAACATCGAACACTACCACCGCATCGTCGACTAGGAGCAACCCGCATCCACAATCATGAGCATTATTTTGAACTGGGCCATCTTCCTGGGCATCGCTGCCCCACTGATTTGGTACTACGTCCTCCCCAAGAAGGACGGCCAACAGCGGGGTCGCCCGCTCCAGCGAGCCACGAATGCCAAAGCTCCGGCGTGGAGTGACGACGAAACCAAGTCGAAAGCGCCCGCAAAGAACAACAAGGGCAAGGCTCCCCGCAAGTCGGTCAAGGCTGCGGTCAAGGAGGTCGGCAACAAGGTCGAGGCCTCTGTTTCCGCTGCCTCAGGTGCTGACGTCGACGAGGACCTCTCCCCGGTCGCGTCCCCGGCGAGCAACAACAAGGCACCGAGCGGCCGTGATGTTTCCGACATGCTCGAGCCCCAGGCCGCGAAGTCGGTCTTGAAGATCAGCGCTTCCGAGAAGCCGGCTCGTCCTGTGAAGGCGCAGCAACAGCGCTCGGAGTCTCAGACGGAGACGAAGAAGCAGCGCCAGAACAAGAAGAAGAACGAGGAAGCCAAGGCCGCCCGTGAGGCCGCTGAAGAGGAGCGCAAGAAGTTGCTTGAACAGCAGCGTCGTACTGCCCGAGAGGCCCGCGGAGAAGCTGCCCGCAACGGCCTCCACGGCGCTCAGGCTCCAGCTTCCAACGCTTGGAACAAGCGCACTACTGCCCCCGCTGTTCAGGCACCCGTCGGAGGCCAGCTTCTCGACACCATCGACAACGCCTCCACGGCCAGTTCTAGTGAAGCCGCGACCAATGGCACAGCTCCTACCCCGGACTCGGCCAATTACGTCAACTTGCCGTCAGAGGAGGACCAGATGAGAATGGCCATGGAGGAAACGGCCTGGACGACTGTCCCCAAGGGCCGCAAGAAGGGCAAGAAGGATATTGTGGAAGAGGGTAGTGACTCTGGCGCCCAGCAGGAGCCTGCTCCCGCCGTCAAACCAGCACCCGTCAAGCCGACCCCGGCCAAAAAGGTGGAGAATGTCAAGCCTGCGTCTCGCTTCGACGTTCTGTCTGAGCGCTTCCCAGAGGTTTCCGACCCAAGGGACTCGGACTGGCCTGTCGTGTAAAGATTGAGTCTCTGTGGGGAGACTTTGGGGCAGTGTCAGAAAAGACTGGTGTCTTGGTTCATTGGGGCCTAGGACGTCGGCCCCTTCCTGTAAGGGTTTTTGTATTTTGGCGGTCATTTCCGGCGTCGCGGTCATGGACCATTTGTACTCTACCCACCGCTATGGCTGCCAGGTGGTTGGATGACGATCGCCCAGATTGTCATCTCCCATCATCACCGCCATTTGTATGGATTGGGGGTTTGGAATGTACAACAGGTCAATCTATTCCGAGGGTGCGCAGACGAAGAGCTCGGGTCTTTTTCTCTCAAAGCAACTTTTTTTGGTTCCTGGTATCAGCATGAGTAGTTTGGACACCGCCGTTTTCCTTGTTTCGCTTGGGTGTCTATCTTTCATAGCTTCAATGAGAACAATCCATACACTAGTGTGCTCTATTCCCGTAGACTGGGGAGATTGCTGAAGTGGAATGTCGTACAATTCTTCCTTCGACCCTTTCGTGACGAGTGTTGGTAGTTGTGGAGTGCATGTAGCCACAAACCGGTAGACAGGCACGCGTGCAGACGGAAAATACACATGTACCGTCTCACTTTTCAAATACCAGCAGCCGCACGGTACATGTCAAAGGCCGGGAGCACACGCATGGAGAATTTTTTCTCTATAGCCGGTTAGATATCCTAGTGGCAGTCCGACGTTTTATGTTCCGTAGCGCCTGGTTCAAGTTCGAGCAACGAAAGACAGCTGTGTGATATTATCTGGCTTCAATAAGGTTTGGACCAAAAGTATCTCCCATACACACTACACAAAGGCCACAAACTACAAACATATACAACGATACCTTTTGAAGTGCCCTTTGGGAAGGGGAGCGTAGGACAAAGACACACTTCCAGCCTCCATCGGATGTGAGTGGAGAGAGAACAAAAGTCTCTGTTTGGGAGGTCAGGTCCGTGGCGCATGCTGACCATTAAGGCTAGTCTAGTCCGTCACATTCGCGAGATCTGTCCTTCAGAAACACTAAAACCCGGGTATCCCACCCAACGCCTCGATCTCTTTACAGTTTGCTTTCCTTTCTACAGACCACGAAACTATGGCGCAAATACGCGGAACCGCGGGCTACCACCTGGGCAACCAGAGCCCCTTTGGCAATGCTGGTCGCAGCGACGGCACGACCAACGATCCGAGCCCCCTCGACCAGCTGCGGGAACAGACAAACAAAATCGAGGATTGGCTCGACACCATGTCTGACCCTGTGAAGCCGTGAGTGCACTCTGGGTGCGCGGCCAGAAACTCCAACCAGCTGCAGCGACGGCGGCGGCGGCTGTGAGGTTTTCGGGGCTCAGTGGGGGGGGAGAGGCGACGTCTGCTAACGCGCTGAATAGGTACATTCCCGCAATTGGGCGCTTTCTGATTGTTGTCACCTTCATTGAGGACGCGCTACGCATAATAACGCAATGGAGCGACCAGCTCACGTATTTGCACGATTATCGAAAAAGTACGCGCTCCCGATTCTACCTACAACAGGCGCGAGCCCTGCAGTGCTAACGAACGGTTCCAGTCCCCAGCGGCCTTACCCACCTCTTCCTGATCATCAACGTACTCGCCATGATTTCCTGTTCCGTCATGATCATCGCCCGCAAACACTCCGACTATGGTGTCTTCGGCCTCATTGGTGTGGTTGTCCTCCAGGGGATTGGATACGGCCTTGTCTTCGACCTAAACTTCTTCCTCCGCAACTTGTCCGTTATGGGTGGACTTTTGATGGTGCTTTCTGATTCGTGGGTGCGCAAGAGGTTCGCCCCTGCTGGCCTCCCCCAGCTCGACGAGAAGGACCGCAAGATGTACTTCCAGCTTGCCGGGCGTGTCCTGCTCATCTTCCTTTTCGTCGGCTTCGTATTCCGCGGCGACTGGACTTTCTCTAGGATTGTGGTGAGCTTGATGGGCTTTGTGGCTTGCGTGATGGTGGTTATTGGATTCAAGGCCAAGTTCAGCGCCATCATGTTGGTGCTTATTCTCAGCATTTTCAACATTATTGTCAACAACTTCTGGACGCTACACGAGCACCATCCCCACAAGGACTTTGCCAAGTACGACTTCTTCCAGATTCTTTCCATTGTGTAAGTCTATCTCATCTCCGATTCTGAAAGTTGTTCGCTGAAAACAATTCACAGCGGCGGCCTCCTTTTGCTGGTCAACATGGGCCCAGGCCAGTTTTCCGTCGACGAGAAGAAGAAGGTTTACTAGATCCTCCGTATGGATTACGTTCTGTGATATTGAGCGGGGGCATGATTAAGACGACATATGACATCTGAATCTATCCATGAAAGATGCGGGCAGTTGAAACCTCTCGAATGGTGCGCAATAATTCGAGCGCAGCAGAGAGCAGACGGAACAAACCAAGGGGAAGCTTAGCAAGGCGTCCGCCGTGGCTACGGCTATTTGTGTAGACTATCATGTGGCTGGCAAAGAGGGGCGTTAGCAACAATTGCATTTGGACCAATTAATCTCATCTAAAATGCTGGAGCTGAAGGCATTTTCCGATCCTGCTGTGGACACATTTATGAAATACTTGCGGGAACTACTCGACGTCATGGGTTTGTTAGAGCCGTGTGGAGCCCTAATGGCGATGTACTTCGTATCTTGAACCTTGCAGCGTTTGTTCTTATCTAATCAATACATAAGCATACCCCTCCACCTTTGGCTACACGCTTCATAGTTGTACAGGAGTACATGTAGACACGCAAGCAGACCTTTGGTTATTTGAATCTCCAAGCGGTTTTTTCGACATGACTCCTAATCGTATCATCATAGACACAGATCCAGTAAGTTCCTAGGCAGGCAACCTCGGGATTGATAGGCATGCTGACGGATGATTCAACGGTAGGGCGTAGACGATGTGCTTGCCATGCTTCTTGCCTTTTCAGCAAAGCCTGAAGAGCTGGACATACTGATGCTGAGCGTCACGTTTGGGAATGTAGAAGTGCAGAAGTAATATTTTCTCTCTATTTCTCCTTGAGGTCCCCCGCCGCACTGTTACCAAACAAGTTCACTCCTTTCCCATTGACTTCTCATATCCCGATCAATGGGCTCATATTTTGCAAACAGTTGCTTGAGAAACATCGTCACGCTATTCCATTACATCGAAAAGGAGAGAGCGTGGCGGAATGAGAATGGAAGACCGGAGGGGTTTGAAACGTTGATGGCGAGGAAACCTATTGGTATGTCCTAGCGTTGGGTAAAAGTAAGGAAGCGCTGACCGTCTATTATAGTTGCTGTTGGCGCTGAGGAACCTCTTGCGGAGCATATGATGGTCGCAGACTTCTTCCGTGAGTTGTTGTTACTGCTTACTCTTTGCCAAACGTTAGGATTGACGAGACATTAGATGGTGTTGACGGTTTGGCCGGTATCCACACCAGCGTACATTACCATCCCCTCATTACGACTCGATTTCCTGCTAATCTATTTCCAGCACCCGCACCTTAGCCCTTCAGAAACATGGAAGTCCCTTTTCCTCCCAGCGCCTGAGAACCTCAGCGGCCCCGAAATTGCAGAGCTTCAGAAAGTCAAAGATGCGCACTCCCTCTTCAAGCCTTCACTCAAGCCCGCGCACGAAGAGATATTGCAGCTTTTGAGAGAGAACGAGGAGGGGACGATCACGGTTGTGGCTGTCGGACCACTGACGAACCTTGCGATTGCGGCGGCGAAAGATCCAGAGACATTCCTAAGAGTGAAAGAAGTCGTTGTGATGGGTGGTGCTATAGATGCGCCAGGTAATGTGAGTGCAAGTCACCTTTTCCCCCGACCAAGTGGATGATTGCAAACTTTGGCACTGAAGCTCAGCAGCCACCGAACCTTGCATTGATTTACTCTTCTACCACTTTTGGTATTCCTGTGCCCCCTTTCAATTTAATCAAGCAAGCCGATACACCACTGCGCAGACAGCTAAATGAACGAAACCAGATGACTCCCGGAGCCGAATTCAACACTTACGCCGATAGCGTGGCAGCTGCACGCTTGTATGCGCTCACTAGCCCCAACCCAAAGACAACCATGCCACCGGTGATATCCAGAGGAAAGAAGCAATTGCCCGCCTACCCAGAGTCTTTGCAGAGGAGGTTGAAAGTCAAGCTTTTTCCACTCGGTACGCATCAATTCGTTATCATCTCTTCACCAAGTAACCTAGTTTGCGAAACGAATTGGAACTGACGATACGCAGACATAACAGAGCAACACCTCCTCCCCAGGACCCTCTTCACTAATCATGTGTCACAATTGCAAGGCTCTCCACTTGTTGGATGGGCTTCCCTCTTCGTCAACTCTACCTTCAACAAGATTTTATCACTCGATCCCTCCACCAATCCCGAAACCATCGGTCTACAGCTGCACGATCCACTTACAATTTGGTACTGCATGAGCACCTTCTCCACTACAGAGGCCGCAAAATGGGAGTTCACGCAGGATGAAGACATCAGAGTCGAGACTTCGGGCCAGTGGACGAGAGGTGCCTGTATTGTTGATAGGAGGGGAAAACATGTCAAGGAGCGGGAGGGTAACCTGGATCACGAGGTTGTGGGTGATGCTGGGGGTTGGAAGGATTCGAGACGGGGGAATAGGCTGGAGAGGTGTGTGGGAAGTCCTGGGCAGGAGAGGTTTGCTGGCTTTTTATTGGAAAGAGTTTTTGGGCGCGTGTGATAGATTGAGTGGGGATCCATCACGCTGTTGCTAGATTTTGCAAACGTTGGGTAAGCGTGTAGATCTGGCACATTTGTAAGCCGACGTTGATTGTGTATCTTGGAACCATATTTGTGGTGGTAGTGGTAAAGCAGGATGTAGTTTCTGTTGTGAGGAGTTACTTGCTACAGACACTGCCACCATATATTAGGATATATGACCGCACCGAGCAAGCTATATGCCAGATACGAGTTCCACAGTTGACCTGTATCCAATTTATCACATCTTCTTATCTACCGAAATTATGCTCTAAACGTTCCTCTACATCCATCAGTTATAAAGGAAAAGAGCAAAGTCCTCGGACAGGATTCCTCATGCAATCTCCGTTTCCTCGCAGGGAATCAGTCTCATTATGCCGGTCACTTCTATTCAGCAATGCTATCCTTGGGCATGTCCAAAAACGAGCCAATCAGTGGTTTCGGCGGCCACTCGCCAGCATCAAACTCGCATTCAAACACATGCACACCCGACCTCACCAACCTCTCCACTTCCTTCTCCTCCGCCAACAAATAACTCCCTTTCAGCTCGCATGGCAGCGTAACCATAGCCAAACAATTCGGAGGCACAGTCAGCTCCATCCAGAACATGCGGTTCTTCCAAGTCCATCGGCAGGCAATAAGGCCATACGGGCCCTCGAAAGAGACTTCGGCGCTGGTGAGATTCCCGCCAGGAATAGGGCGGACTCGAATAGAATGCCATCCTGGATCGAGTGGTGAAATGCCGCCGACCGTGGTGTGGATCCAGTCCGCAACGGACCCGTATGCGTAATGGTTGAAGCTTGTCATTTGGCCTGGATTGATACGACCGTTGGGTAGCATGCTATCCCATCGCTCCCAAATAGTAGTCGCGCCCATAGATACGGCATACAGCCAGCTGGGACATGTGTTCTCAAGTAGCATGCGATAAGCCAGTTGAGGCCTGCCGATCGTTGTCAAGGCGTGCATGATGATGGGCGTACCGGCGAACCCAGTAGCAACGTGAAAGCGAGCGGAGCGAACGAGCTTCTCCAAGGCTGCTGCGGCTGTTACACGTTGACGATCGTCCTCAATGTAAAGATCATTTTGGATGGCGAGGCCGATACCAGTCTGTGTTGTACCCATCAAGTTACCCTCAGCGCTGATATAGCGGCGCTGGAAAAGGGCCTTGAGGCGAGCCGCATCTTCAGTGTACTTTATAGCGAGGTCGGATTTCCCAAGGGCGGCGCAAAGTTGGGCAAAGGTTCGAGTTATGCGTATCAGGAACTCGTTTGCAACGAGGACCCCGTCAGTACGTGCATTGCCTGGATCCTCGGGCGGCGCCGCTGGATCAAGCCAATCGGACAGCTGCCACTCTTCTGGATTCCAAAGCCCATCTGGAGCTCGGTCAATCCCGATGTCGAGCCACGTCTGCATACTCTCGAACTGACGCTCAAGCAACGCTTTGTCCGCGCTGTATTGGTACAATGAAGCAGGTGTCAGAACAGTGACATCATCCCATACTGCCTGAGCCATATGGGGCCAGTGTGGCATGTACGCTACTGGAACAACAAGTGGTGGGATACCGCCTTTCCCTTCTTCAAGCTGCTCAGCTGTCAGATCCTGAAGCCAACTTTCCAAGATACCCATAGTGTCGTAAAGGAAGGAGGCAGTAGGCGTGAAGGCTTGGATATCGCCGGTCCAGCCCAGCCGCTCGTCGCGTTGGGGACAGTCCGTGGGGAGTGAAAGGAAGTTGCCGCGTGTTGACCAGACCACGTTTCTATGCAGTTGATTGACCGACGCATTTGAGCATTTGAAGAAGCCTCGGCGCTTCATGTCAGTATGTATGACTTGAGCTTGAATGTCAGCGGTCGACAGTTCTCCTGGCCATCCGTCAACTTGAGCGTAGCGGAACCCGTGGAATGTGAAAGCGGGCGACCAATTGATGATTGGTTCTCCAGAGCCAATGATGGTATCGGTCGCCTTCGCTGATCGAAGAGGTCGTACACCAAGTTCGTCATCTTCCATAACCTCAGCGTGACGGAAGACCACTTGGCGACCCGCTTCCAGCTGTAGATGAGAAATGAATAGCCTGCCAACCAGATTCTGGCCGAAGTCGAGAATAGTCTTTCCGCTCTTGCTCTTGAACACTTTTTTACAGGGAACAGTCTCCGTGACTCTGACTGGCGCTGCATTGATAGCGACAAGCTTCGTGTTTGGACGAGGAAGTAATTTGGTTTCGAGAACTTTTTCTGATTTCCACACAGCGTCGAGAGACATCCATCCTTCTTGCTCCTCTCTCATGTCGTATGTTTCACCGTCGTACAGTTGACTGTGAATACGTGCACTTAGAGTTGATGACCAGGTTTCGTCAGTGCAAAGGGTAATCGACCCTCCATCATGTTTCCGAATCTCCAACTGGGCGGCAAGGCCAATATTTTTGCCGTACGTGAAGCTTTTCCCGCTTCGCAGGCCTATTCGGCCAGCATACCAGCCATCACCGACCTCGGCGCATATCACGTTCTTCTGCCCAGGGAGGAGAAGTGAGGAAACATCGTAGATGCGGTAGGCCAGCCGGTGGTTGTAGCTTGTCCAGCCTGGTGCAAATAGCTCATCGCTAACGGCATTGCCATTGATCCAGGCCTCGAAGACACCCAATGCAGTAATATAGAGGCGTGCTGGTGCATTTGATGTTATATCATCTGAGAGCGTGAATTCCTTTTTGAATCGGATGGGCCGCAAAGGAGGTTCTGGCTCAGATGGCTCACTCGACGTGATGAAATTCGCCTGAAACTCCTCCTTTGGATTCAAAAGGGCAGCCTCAACTGTGGCAGTTGGCGACCATTCGCTAGGAATGGTATCACTGAAGGCAGTATCTTCCAAACTCTTGCCATAGACTCGAACGCGGATAGAAGCAGCTTCGCGAGAGGCTAATGGTTTCCTAGGCCAAGAGACAAGCACTGAATCGGACGTCTCTACCCGGTAGGTGTGCAAATTGTCTTCATAAGCAAATGATATCTCGACCTCGTAGGCGGTTTGTACCCATGCTCGAACGGTCGATGGCGAACTTGCAAAGGTCCAAGATATGCGTGGTGTAGAAGTAGCAACCCCAAGGCCACTGAAGTGGTGCTCGAAGGTAGGAGTAGTGACAATTGGGCTACTCATCATGAACGAGGGCGCAACTCGTCGAGGTCAATAACGGCGATAGGCCGTCAAGCCACCAGCCGCTTTCACCTCTTAACCAATACATGGCTGCTCGGTTGTCGGTTTGAATAGAAGCGAAGGCGATAGTCCTTTCTCGACAGTGACTGGCTGATGGAGATGAGCGATGATACTAGCAAAGAAGAGAGAGCCGGAATTCTTGCCGAACTCTTGGCATTATGCAACTATCGTCCTTGATATGCTTCCCCGCATTACCCCAGATTGTCACCACAATCTGTGACTACTTAGATATCTACTTCGTAATCAAGCCTTCGAAGATCTACAGTCCTTCTATTGTAGTATGGTCGGGACTGGCGAACGTGGACCGAGATGTAGGCAGATGGATCGTCATCCACTAGGGCATGTTAAAGCTCTCTGCACACCCACGACACCTTCCCCGGATTTCTAAATCTCATACATCTCTACAGTATTACCATCTTTACAGGATCGAACGCGAAGCCAGGAAAGTAACCATGAACTGGCTGGTTCTTGCCGTAGCTTTTGTTGCCGCGCAGGGTGGTTTCATCTACGGGTTTGATTCTGGTACGAATTCAACCATGTACCATCAGTGCCACTTAGAGTTGATATAAGGACTAGGTATCATCGCAACCACTTTCGGCCATGATAGTTTCAAGCGCGTCATGTATGGACCTGCCATGGTCAACACCTCGTACTCCGGTGCCATTGTTTCTGTTTACAATGCTGGACAAGCTCTCGGAGGTCTGACAACGGGATGGCTCGCCGACCGTGTGTCTCGGAAATACACCATCTTCATTGCCTCACTCCTCACTATCGTGGGTGCCGTTCTTCAGTGCGCTGCGCTCCATGTAGGTATGCTCATCTCTGGCCGTTTGGTCGCCGGCATTGGATGTGGACAGATCTTGTCCGTTGTCCCCATCTACCTTGCTGAAGCGGCGCCTCCTGCAAGAAGAGGTTTCCTCGTGGGTACCCAAGGCATGATGATTGCTATAGGCTTCGGACTCGCCAACTGGGTCGGGTATGCAGGCGCTTTTGCTAGCGGTAATGTGCAATGGCGTATCCCTCTGGCAATGCAGCTACCCATCCCCATCATACTCTGTGTCATGGTTTTCTTCATCCCATTTTCACCGCGCTGGCTTGTCCTCCGCGATCTTCACGACGAAGCGAAAACAGTAATCGCCAGGCTACACGGCACGGCGGATAACGAAGACTTTCTCGACCGCGAGCTTCTTCAAATCCAAGAGCAAATCCAGCTCGAACGAGAACAGGGTAATCTGGATTGGATCACCTCCCTCAAAGCCATGTTCTCACGCCAGTACATTCGCCGCACGCTCACGGCCGCCTTCATAATCGCCATGGGCCAGCTATCGGGGTCGAGTGTGATCCAAAACTTCCAGAACATCTTTTACGCCCAAGTGGGGTTCACAGGGCGTACGTCCCTGCTAATTAGTGGTGCCTACGGAATGATGGGCATTCTCGGACAGATTATATACCTCGTTGTTGTGGCGGACAGGTGGCCACGAACTCGTACGCTGTGGTCAGGCTCAGTGGTCCTTAGCATTATGATTGCCATCTGTATGGCATTGAGCGCTGAGTTCGGCACTGGTGGCAGCAAGAATCAGGCCGGTGCGAGAGGGGCCATCGCCTCCATCTTCATCTACTCCATGTGCTACGCCATTTTCTTCAATGCTATGATCTGGGTCGTACCCTCCGAGTTGTTCCCATTCTTCCTCCGCACGAAAGGATTGGCATTTGCAGTGGCAGTCAAGTCTGTTACGGCCATTGTCCTGTCACAGATCACGCCTGTGGCTATTGCGAACGTGAGCTGGCGATATTACTCGCTATTCATTGCAACGAATCTTGCGGCTGCTGTTTTCTACTTCTTCTACCTCCCAGAGACGTCGGGGAAGACGTTGGAGGAGATTGCGGGAATATTTGGTGATGATGTTGCCATATACACTTCTGAGAAGGCGCTCGAAGAGAAGAATGGAACTGAGGCTCATGAGGGTGAAAGTTCGAAGGTATAGAAACGCGTACGGACTGGGCACCATTATCAGTTTAGAACTGTCGCGTGGAGCCTACCCAGAGTTGATCCGCTGATCAGCTCTATGGGAACGCACTGAGCCCAGTTCCGGCCTCTTGCCAAGATAGGAGGCTCTACGTAGTATTCTCCGCTTCCCTCTGTATATAGTCTCATCTGATCTGACGCTCTTACAGCGCAGTGATTCGCTGAGCTCAATAGATCACTCGGCCTTCAGTTCCAGAGCTCTATTTCCTCCCACAAGAACAATACAACTCAATGTGCTCATATCGCGAAAGCAGTCAACAACTGTATTGGTTTAAATTTTTCTGGTGATCGATTTGCATATACGTAAGCACGTATTTGCCCCGTGATAGCTACACCAATCGAATTATTTTCAGCAGAATTCATGGATTTTCGAGCCGAGGATCCATAGTCAGAGATAAGACCTCTGTTACCATGACCAAACGATGCCGAACCGAAGTGGAGATCATGAATGCTCCCCGAACCCGTTAAAGGTCAGATAAAGAAGAGTTGCGTAGGAACGGTTGTCAGTTCCGCTCTTAAATAACAGACTCAAACTTGATTAAAGACAAAACAGTGAAACACATATCGGCGCTGTGTCAACAGCCACAAAAAGAAAAGATTCCAACTCAAGTTCTGCCATAATACCTTCGATCGAACGTCATCTAGTATTTGGTCCGAACCGTGTACCAGGTGATGCCCTCACCTGATGGGCATGGCCGGCGATAGTACGTATTTCGAAGGGGCCGGTAGTCATCTTTGACCTCGGGATACATTTTCTTAATGTTCTCGATGATTCTGTCGTTGTTTTTAACCTTGGCCAGATCACTGGTGCCCGTCACCTCGCTGAAATCTTTCTTCTGAGATTTCTGGTGCCAGAAGCATGTGATGCCCCAACGACCAAAGTCAACAACGCCGTCTTCAACCCAGAAAAGTTGGATACCAAGACCCTCGCATGTTTTTAGGAAGTATACAAGCCTGTCGTACTGGTGGAATATTTCCTTCGAAGGCACGTGGATGACTAGTTTATGAGAGTATTCTGTGTTGGTATCTTCAGACGTAAATTCAGAAGCGAGCTTGCGAAGGACGAGGTAATGAGTGATCCAAGGGAGACCACCGGCGATGTAATCGGGGTGCTGCGTCAAGACATCGCGGTCGCTCGTGTGGAATATAGTAGATTTTCGTGTGACGCTTGATGTGATAGTGTCTGAGACGTTGGGATTGGCCTTATCAGTTCCCATCGACTCTTTTTTAGTGACAGCAATTTTGGCCGCAATCTGCGATGCTTCAAAGGTCTGCTGCTCATCAAGTAACTGGTGTATGTCCCGTAATGCCATAGCTCCTTGATCGCTCTTAAAATCGATATCGAAGGTCACATTACGGATCAAGTGGAAGCGCTCCAAGTGAATGAGATGGTTGAAGTATGTTGGGGTATCGGCGACGGTTCTGAAAGTGTTTACGCTGTAAAAGATCTTGAAGCTCTCGCGGCGCAACTGCCTCGATGTGCGAGTAATGCCTAAAAGTATATGAACGCTATTGTGGGACTGCTCGGCATCGTCATGAAACGTGATCTTCGATGGGTTCTTCTCATTGCGATCGCAGAGATGTGGGCGAATCGATTGGCCCGTGTAGAGAGCAAACTCATAAATTCTATCGCGAAGCTCACTAGGGAGATCCATAAGCCGATCAAATTTCGGAGCCGGTTCTGGTGAATTAAGCGGCGCATGGAACTGTAACTCTTCCAACGTAATAGAATCGGGGCTCGTAGTACTGAGGAACTGGGAATGAGAACACAGGGCCATACTTGTAAAATTTGGCACTTTAGGTCCATACTTTGAATCAGGAGCCTTGTTTCAGTTAGCATAGATAGGCGTATTGGCTTGCAGCTTGCGTAGAGAAAACACTGCCATTATGTGGCCCCCCATCATGTTGACTTTGTCCTGGGTGACTTGGGGCCTGGCGAGCGATTGGGCCCAGGCGAATAGTTGCTCAGTGGCTAGCTCATCCGTAATGGCATCCCACGCCTTCTTCTCGATTTCATTGACATTTATACCCGAGTCGCGCAGCAAGGGAGAAACATTGCCCCAGTAGAAATGTAGGATGTCTGCGGTGTTGTGCTCCTTGTCCAATACCCGTATATCCCAGCCTTTCCCACGAGACAGGCAGGCGAGTTCATGATGGATATTGTGCTTTATCTTGGGGAGAAGCTTACTTACTTGAATATTGAAGGTTTGGCTTTGCTTAAGCTTTGCGTCAGACCGCTCTTGCAACTTGGCGTTATTGCCGATGACGGCGGTGTTGTCGGTCAAGACATTGTTTGTGGAGATAATGTCGTCAAGGATATGGCCGTAGGTGTTAGGAACGCTTCGCACAAGTCTCGATTGGCCTGACATGGTGGTTCCGTAGCCTTTGTTGACTAGACTGACCGTCTCCGCTTGCAGATTCGCAATGAATTCGCTCGTTGAGCCTGCACTTGAGTCGTTCTATGCTCCAGCGATACGCCAGTCTATTGGCTACACAGAGTAGGTATATATAGAGCAGAGCGCCCGAGAAGAACACCTAGGTGTCGTTATAAGAATGACATGAAGGAAGAGAAAAGAGCAGAGCAGGTGGCGATGGACCAAGCGATGGGGGAGCGCACAAGATGAGATAAAAGTGGGGCTATTTCCTCGTACCTGGACTTGGGTAGGGAGTGAACGACTCCTCGAGGCTGAATTGCAAATGCCTCACCTATACGAGAAAGGCTAAAACCAATCGCGAGTCGAATTCTATCCCCGGTTCACTGCCTTAGATTAGTGAGTGTCTCTTGATGCGGGTTACCCTTGTTGAACATGGTGTTGCGGGGAAGAAGCTCTACGCTTTCCCATGGTGAAGGTGCGGGACTCACCAGGACGTGCCAAGGTTCCCGAAACAGTGGAATACCAAAATGCCTCTGACTTGCGAGAGCCGAGTCTTTCAGGCAAGCAGGATTGTTGGTTGGTGATGAACAAGTGGGTTGATGGCGAATATGTGAGATATGGAAAGTGCGAAAGAATGTAACGATTCAAAGGGAGTAAAAGGACGAGGGACGGTACAGTCTGCAAAGATCGGCTGATGCGAGCGAAGACGAAGATGAAGATGAAGGTGAAGGTGAAGATGAAGGTGAAGTTGGTCGAGTACAGTACTGTTGCGCCATCACACCAAGAACAAAAGAACACAACTAGAATGATAACTCATGTACGAGCACAGGCAAACCTTGTAGTAGGAGAACCATTTAATACAGAACAACGTCAAGCCCAGACAAGCGTTCCTTGATAGCGCCTTCGCAGCAGATCTACCATCTCTTTCCCTCATCATTGAAGTCCTCTCCCCGCCTTTCCCGCTCAATCTTCGCATCAAAATCTTTCTGCGCTCTCTCCTGCGCCCTCCTACGCTCACTATCTGACTCTGGAAATGTGAAGCCGTCACCTGAATCAGACTCGTCGCGTTGTTGCCTATCCAAAGGCGTACGTGGTGGCGGGCGTTGCTGAGCAGGGCTGCCACGGCGCAAACGATCCCATGCCGATTCTCCAGGCCGCGACGAACTCTGGGCCTCATCTTGGAAAAGGCCTCCTGTTGGCGAAGCATCGCTGTCATTCTGGTGGGACGGTGGTGTCATGCCCCATGGTTTTTGAGTTTGACGCGGTTGTTGTCTGGGCTGAGTACTTTGTGTGGCATCGGTTGTGAAAGAAGAGTCTCCCCAGGCGCTGTCTGATGTAGACCATGGTTCATTGTTAGCTGTCGGTGACATATCGTCTTCCGACGATGCAGGTTTCTGCGGATTGACCGGCCTGTGAAGTCCTTGCCTAGCGATTCTTGTAGCCGGCTCTCCCGCAGCCTTGTCGTACGGACTCGACTCGCCCGGGGTCTTATACTTCTGCACCAGAGCCATCAAGTCTGCCGAAAACTGCGCCAGTCGTGGGTCGTTTGCCGTCTCACGAGCGGCGGCCGGCTGAGCAGAGATTTGGCCTGCAAGTTTTCCGAGCTCACCGATAGCGAACATGTACAGCAACAACCTGCAGGTATGCCGCGCATAGCTTGCCATTGGTCCCTTAATCCACATGAATTTATTTGGGTCTACATTTTTTGGCTGATATAGTGGGTAGCGGTTTGTGGCCATCGTTGAGTACCACCGCCATGCGCCCAAGCTGGCCCCGACAGCAGTGTAGTATGACTTCGTCGCTTCGAGGCCATAGAGGTGTCCCGCGAGCGCCTGCACTTCTTCGTGCGACAATGTGCGGTTGAGTCGGACTTCGGCAAACCTGATGGTTGCTGCGGTTTTTAAGCGGGTGCCTTCAGATGTGAAGCCTAGAAATGGTCCGACGATGGGAAGCGCGCGTGGGAGTGAGCTTGCATCGAAGCTGGCTGCGTTGGAGGATGTACCGGCATATGAGTCGTTCTCCGAGGGAATCGGGTTATCCGAGAAGCTATCCGGGGGTGTTTCTGCATCCTCGAGCACCATGGTGGCGTTGTTTGGTTGTTCGTCAAGGTGCAAATTCGTGTGGAAGCTTGAAGTGAAGTCAGGCCGGTTGTGGAGCCTCGACGACTAGGGATGACGTTGTCTTGGCAATATCATCTCATCGCATTGCCTTCTCATTACGGTGCAAAATATATGTCCTGCAGGCAAGAAGCGGGAACGAATAGTCAAAGTGGAATCAGATGAATTTGAAAACGGCTCTACTGCCTTTGGAATTTCTATCAAACGTTACGTATTGCTGCCCCGTAAAACAACACTAATTGTACAACCAAGGACCCCACATCTAGCGATGACTGAACTCTGAAACTTGCAAAGATAGGAGACGGATTCGAGCAAGGGAATGCAACTCGCAAGACCCACCCAAACTGTCATCAATGATATCAACGCCGACGCCTGAATGCTAATTGTTGAAAGGACATAAGATTGAAACGAGACGGAGAGGGGTACGAGCAGTTGGTAGTGGCAAGCGTTGTGATGTGCAGACAGCTGATCGATGGCCATGGGTTGACGGCGAGATTGGCGCAGCCACCTCCGTCTGCTCTTCTTGTCCTCCAAAATGTGGCGGTATTCAGCTGAATGCTGAGGCATGCGCCAGCCTAATGAGGCATCTACTAGAACTCGTATCGCCTCAAAATCGCCGTCCAGATAACTGTGACACAAAGCGCGACTGTATTTGGGCCACGTCAGTAATTCTGCGCTTGCGCTATCTCACAGTATAACGCAACGGCATCCAGCAGTAGCTTCTTCATCACCATCCCGCCGATTTCCGCCTTTACCCCCCTTGGCATCTTCGTCGTCAACGACCTCCTGAGGTTTGACTGTCATATGGACGACATTGGGGGCTTCTGTCTGAAAACGGCACTCTGCATAGGGCGATTAGCTCGAACTTTTGGAGGCTAGAGCAACAAGTGACAAGTGGAACGAGCATGTGGCAGTGTACGTCGAGCCGCGGCGCCAACCATGCCAAGGCGGTGGAGAGGAAGTTGTGCTCACCTTTCAGTTGGACCTTATCTTCTAACATGCGCCCAAAGTGTATCAGTCGTATTGAACTAGGGGAAGTCGGTCGTGGTTCCCACTCTGTGTACAATGTTAGTTAAGTATAGACATACAGCATGTGCATTCGGCAAGGGTGCTTGTCCTTGATGCACATCAACCCTCGGCCGGGCACACGGGCAGGATTGCGATGCAGACGGCCGGCTGGCTGTTGCGGCGACCAAGGATGCAATGGAAATGAATGTACTCACCCCCCCGCCAATCCCGCCAGATTAGCTCCTTCAATGTATAGACGCTGATTCTATACGGGTCCATGTCCTCGACGGTAACGTTGCGTTTCTTGAGGTATTTTTCGTCGATCTTGTAGGGATGCCGTGCGCCTGTAGTAAGCAACAGCGTAATAACGACCACCGGACCGTTGGCATAATCAGGATTCGAAGCCGGTGTATCGGTCGAAGGGCCAATCGCCTCGGCCTCGCCACGGGTTAGGTCAGCGGGAGGAGCAGGTTTCGAGGAGCTGGAAGCAGCAGCGGTGGGTTCGATGCCTTCTGTATGCTGCGCATCTTCGGTCTGTGGCTTCGACGCTGGCAATTCGGCGGCATTGGACGTCTCTGCCACCGGTTCTGGTAACGCGAACGTCTTCATTTCCACAGGACTTGTCGCTCGTGCATCCTGCGCTGTGCCAGTTCCTGTGCCAGTGACCGTACCCGTGCCCGTTCCTGTGCTCGTTGGCCGTGAGCCTGAGGAGCCCTGCTGTACAGTTCCCGCTGAAGGCTGTTCAGTCGCCATCTCGGGTGTTGGTTGCGCCGGCGCCGATAGAACGACCGTGTGGGAGCGAGCGAAGGTGCGGAGCGAAGAGGGTGGGTTAATACTGTTCGGAATATCTGCGGAAAGGCGGGCGGGGTATAGCGATTGCGTCGTGAGGGGACAGAGACGGGGGCGATGTGAGATTGATGATGCTGGAGCGCGAACAAAGTAGGAGCACGGACAGTGCAACAGGGTCGGGCGGGAGAGACGGCCGGCTGTCTGGGTCGTGGCTTGCTTGCTGATCTCCACTTAAGAAACCCCACACAACCGAGCGACTGAGAACTCTTCCAAGCGTCACCACTCAAGGCTGGGGAAATCCACTATCGCTCGTCTGGTGTGGAGGCCCTTGATCTGGGGGCGTTTAGCAGGCTTGGTAGAGAATAGATGCATTTGCTTCTCTCTTAAAGGGCCTGTCCATGAGCACGTGAGCAGGCATTGAGTCAGCCCCTGCAGCCTCCGATAAACATGATTGGTGAGCAGCGCTTCTCGCATTCACTCTGCGTGCATACACAACACGGGCTGGATATTAGGTCGCCAGCTTCATGATCGTGGCAACGAGACCAGAACAGACCACATGTGCCAAGAAGGTTTTCATTGTTGCTGGCTCCCAGACTCCCAAACATCGTGTCCGCTACATGTATGCTGATGCATGACATAATCAGTGGTGATACACTTCAGGCCTTTACCCTGTGAGGGAAGCCATCTGTATGGAATCCAGCACAGTTGCTATGGCTTCTCGAGCCCCGCAACCCCCGCTCCAATGTACACCAGTTCCTTCACCAGTTCATCTTCATCTTGGTCTCCAATTCGGTGTGGAAGTTGGGCACTTCGCGAAGCTCGTTGCCTGCTCACATGGTCAGCACCGCGTTCTCAGGTATCGTATGTTTCCTGTATGATAATACGTTTCCTCTCAATTTGCATGACTTACCGACAAACACATCCTCCCATCCAATCTCGCAATCCCGTCCCTCGAGGATATCCTTGTGAACGCCGCTCGATCCTCCCAGGACAGCCGGCCGCCACTCACCCGCTGTCGCGATCTTGACTTCCATACCCCTCCGGATTGGCTCTGCGATACCAAATTGACGCCTAAGCATCTCCATCTTCATGCGGTCCTGGGTGTCGCGCCATTGTACGAGGCGCGCTTCTAACGGGTGCGCAGACTGGAGGTTGGGCGTCTTCGTTGATGAGCTTGCAGTGGCCGGTGTGGAGGTTTCGGCGAGGCGTGAGCGGAGAGTATCGTGGACACCAGGTGCGGAGGGCGCTGATGTCTCGGGGGAAAGGTGTGTGGGGTGCGCTTTTTGTGGGACAAAGCGAAGAGACTACTGAGGATTAGTATACTCAGGCTGTACGATTATGCATGTCGAAGACTGAGATGGGAGTCTTTGTAAAGGTTGTAGAAGAGCCTACCATATTGGCAGAGTGTAGGTATCACTTCTGCTCGTGGAGACGCTTGTGTTGTTAGGCGGTGAACTCGGCGTCTGAGGTATCGGTTCGTATTTTTGAAGGCCTGAAATGAGTCGGATAGACGTGTCGTTGTGGGATGGTGATCACAGTGAAGCTATTGAAGCTCTAGGCTGCTGGTGACGCGCGGGCCATTCTCGGCGCTGATTGGCTTGCTTATGTGAGCCGATCCGTGTGTGTGCACATAATAAAGTATGGCTGGAATTTGGAGTGTGTACAAGTGAAACAGTAGCAATAGATGATGATGATCGCGTTGGGAATCAGATAGTATTTCAAATCTACATGTAGGATCATGCTCTGTTCTATACTGTGATGATGTTGCTGAGTGGCACGTCCCAGAGCAAGGCTGCGACCACCATACTCCCCACGCTGACCATAGCAGCCATTAGCAGATTGACCCCGTTGTTGTCGAGTATATCATGGCCAACTGTGACCTTCCGGCTTTCATGCTGTGTATCAGCTACCGTAGCTCCGCTCAACCCAGCTTTCTGCATAGCCTGCGAAGCCTTGACCGAGTCATCCACCGCCGAAGACTTGCCGACTGCACCTTTTCCATCCTCGTGGCTGCTCACTTTGCTCTGCACATCTGCCACTGGCTTGTAACGGATTGGATGTGAACTCACCAAGACTTTCCTGCCGCCATCCCCCTCTACGATCTTTCCAGAGTGCACATCGACCACACTTGCTTGTAGAAGCGCTCCAAGGTACGAGTCTAGCAGAGACCCGCACAGCCCAGCGATAGTGATACCTTGCGAATAATTGATCTTGTCCCGGAGACTCCACTCCTTACAAAAGGGTAAAAGTAGTGTCGATGTAACCGCGATGATAAACGCTCCCAACAGCCCAGCTCCAAGACCAGTCAGTGTGACTCCCCCATTTGTGCCAGGCGGAACAATACGCCACGGGGCGGTTACAAGACGAGGCTTCGATTTTGCGAGAATGCCAAGTTCCGATGAGAAGGTATCGGCAGCCACAGCCGCATAATTGGCGACGATTCCCACCACCAATACGTCACTCCCTCGAGGCCAACACAGATCCTCCTCCGAATGTGTACCCTCCTTTTTGAGTTGCCATGCGTGTAGTAGAATCAGGATGGAGGCGGTCAATGAGTTCGCGAGCACCTGTATGTGGTTTCGGGGTCCTTCGCCGCCAGAGGCGCCTGTCGCTGACTGCGTGAGCTTTGCTTTGATGTCGTGTTTGACCTTGGTTGCTGTTAGGCTTGCTCAAAGTACGAAAATTCAAGCCTTTGACTCACTTTAGTCACAGCTGTTCCGCACAAGAAGAACACGGCTAAGAGCGCAAAGCACACGCTCCACGGATGAATAGCATGCACAACGGCGGTGAGAAAGGCTGTTAAGATGCCAACCGGTGTCAAGGACTTGCGAGACCAAGCTCGGTACACAAGAGCTGCAATTGCTGGCACTGCTATTATCGGCTTCATAGTGTCTCGTGTAGGGATATGTGTGGGATGTTGATGACCGGTACGACCATTGAAATAGCCCTTTTAACTCTTGGCAGCCGCTCTTAATCGCTCTTCCACGGTGGTAATATCTATCATACGCCACCGTACCAAATTTGTAAACGTACGGAGCATTGTAGTTAGATGGTAAATTGGTTTCAATGTTGCCGAAACTCGATTTTAGTTACAGCATGTTCTTTTTACAGCCTCCGATTATCATGCTCAGACAATCTCCAGCATAGATACTCCGTACTTAGTACGCCAAACGTCACCTGACAATTATGACGGTGTACACGGAGTGCGGAGTATTCCGCACAATGGTCGTCATCTGTGGCGGCTGTCAGCCGCATCCATGACGCTGCAGTAGTTACGCCTCTACGCTATACTTATTTGGGCATACTTCGCGATAACTGGACCGTGCGCTTCTGTCATGAATTTAGTCCCCTCCCTTGATCGATCTTCTTCAATGGGACCCCACCTCTGTCAGTAGCATGGCAATGGGAAACGCTTAGACGGGGCCTAAAGTCATAGAGGGGCCACATACGCTCGAAAAAGGCTCCTCAGCCTCCTTCACGCCGAGCTGTCCCAATTAGGTAACTTTAGGGTAAACAAAGGTAGATTATAAGATGCTGCCCATTACTATATTTCAAGCATGCTTTTTCCAATTAATCTTGATAACCTCTTCTGTGCTTCCCACACTTTCATCAGCCCCGATCTTTTACTTGTTTTGAGATGGCGTATATGTTGTTCAAGTATATCCGACGCAAGGCCAGAGAGGACAAAGAGAGGAAACAAGATCTAGCCATCTCAGATGATAGCCATCTGACTCCCAATATCAACCTTGGAACAACTCCAGATAGCGAACTGTACGACATGCCGGTTGGAATCGATGCGACTAGTACGCACTTTGTCATTCCAGCATCGTCAACGACCCAAGAGGACCACCAGAGAGCAAAGCAAGAGCAAAGACAGTTGACAAAACACCGGTGGAAACTTATTATCGGACTGTTGCTGCCCAATTTTCTCGCGTCAATCGATGTTACTATTGTGGCTCCAGCTATCCCTCAAATCTCATCACATTTCAGTATGACTGTCTTACTTACTTCTACATACAAGAGCTGACGTTGACAGATCATTTGAGCGGATCCTTTAACTGGATCGTGGCAGCCTACACGCTCACGTTCACGACGTTTGTGCCGGCTTCCGGTCAATTGGCTGAGATCTATGGTCGACACTTTGCGCTTCAATTCCAAATGTTCTGGATCCTAATCGGTAGCGTTCTCTGTGCATCAGCTCAGACCTGGGCAATGCTCCTGTTCGGAAGAGCGACCCAGGGGCTAGGTGCTGCTGGTATCATGAATTTGACGCGTATCATCCTTTCGGATGGGGTCAGTTTAGCTGACAATTCTATCAACAACACCATCTTCTCGCTAATCAATGGCGTCAGGTAAGGCTTCCTTGAATTGAAACACGTACAAATTTACGCTTACAGTGACATAGTTACAGTGTTGGCCCGATCATTGGGGGATATCTTACAGTAATTAGCTGGCACTACTGCTTTGTCGTTGCTATTCCCATCGCTTTCATCTCTCATGTTCTTATCTTCTTGCTTATGCGCAAAGACCTCGTCAAGGGTCGTATATCTTCCACAGCCGGTGACTCACGCCGGACGGGCTACATAGCTGGACTCAGCCATATCGACTGGATTGGGATGATAACCTTCATCTTCGGTATTGGGCTCATTATCCTGGCCGTGCAATGGGGTGGAACAGCATACCCCTGGAGCTCTGCGGCCGTCATCGTCCCCCTGATTATAGGCGGCATCCTCTCTATCGTGTTCTTCCTTAACGAATATCTCCTCAGTCCAGGACGCCTCATGAACAGTATCTTCTCGAACCAGGTTCCGATGATGCCCTCAGCGATCTTTAGGAAAAAAGACACGACTTTGCTCATGATCATCAATTTCTCTGCCGGCATGTCACTTGTTTCTGCCTTCCACTTCGTTTCATATTACTGGCAGCTTGCAGAGGGCTACTCTGCCTCCAAATCTGGCATACAGCTCCTCTTCTACACCCCTGGCCTCGGAGTCGGTGTCTATAGCGCAATGTTCCTGTGCAACGTATGGCCGAAGCAAACCTTCCACCCACTCTTTTTGGGATCCATGGTCGAAGCTATTGGCCTCAGCCTCTTGACATGGGCAATCTCTTCTCGACAAAAGGTACTTGTCAACTTGTTCCTCGCCGTGGCCGGTGCTGGAACTGGGCTTCGATTCATGCCGATTGTCCTCCACGGAGCGGGTATATTGCCGAAACGTATCGCAGCTATACAAAGTGTGTTGAACTTTTGCCTCCCGTTAGGCGAAACGATCGGCATCTCGATGATGGGCTCCGTCTTCAGCAATCAATACTCGCAAGCCCTCATCTCTCTTGCTCGATCCAGCGGTCTAGCGCTCTCGTCCTCCAACCCCACGAACCTCGAGACTCTGAACATCCTCCCACCCATCCAGCAAGAGGCCGTTCGACGCGCTGCCTCTAACGCTGTAATGTGGGCCTTTATCTCTATTCTCCCGTTTATGGCATTGAGCATAGTTGCCGCCGCTTTCCTGGGTAATGTCTGGATTGGAACACCTAGGAAGCTGGCAGATGACGGAAGTGTAAAAAAAGAGCGAACGAAAGGGATGGTGATGAATGTGGCATATCTGTATGCCCTTTTCACGGCTGGGGGTATGAGTAGGAATAGAAAAGAGATTGAGACTGTTACTTATCAACAGCAAGCCGAGGCAGAGAAGAACATAGCACCAGATGTGGAGTTGGCGGATATGAGACGGGCATAAGTGTGCGCGTGAGACGCAGCAAAGTGCAAGAAGAAATACCTAGATGAAAGTTCTATCACCTCTGCTATGTACAAGTGCTTGCTTGAGACCTTTTCCGTAAACTGTAACATTTATCAAAGAGTCTGCCAGCTTTTTGAAACCACATACATTCCTGCATTGTCCTGTTCCCAAATCAAAAGCTCACAACAGAGTCACGTCGCCCATTCCCATCCCCCTCGTGCTTCAAGAGCATCGCACAGCATAATTTCTGCACCCATAACTTCGCTCCAAACGCCCATTCTGCTAATGCCGCGTCTCAGTGCAATCCCGCCAAACTGGTACTATCTTCTACACAATCTCCACGGTGCAAATTCAACATACATCAGCCACCCTAGCATCCCTTGCTCCCCAACTCAACAGGTTCATTCCCTTTCTCCTTTTCCAGATTCTTCCCCTTGACTTCCATTTTCGTCTTCCCTGTTACTTCTATCTCTCCTTTGGTCGACCTACCGTGTTCCCTCGCGTTCTTGCTTGAGGGCCTCGCAGCACTGGATGTCGTAGCCGCAGTCGCAGCCGCAGACGTAGGCGCGGGCGTAGACGTCAGCGGCTTTTCCTCGCTCCGACCCGGCATCACGATCGGCATCGTTGCAGTCTTTGGGTTTGTGGCGGGGGAGACGGTGATTTTGCGGGCGTTTGGATCTTCGTTGGTTTCGACGGCGGGGCATAGCTTTGTGAGGCAGGGGGCCATTTCGGTGGACGCTGGTATGCACTGTAGGTGTTTGGGGAATACTGTTGGTGAGGTGGTAACAGAGGCAGTAGTGTGCAAGGTGATGTGTAGGGTATTGGCGGGGTTAGTGATTGCGTGTTTGTCGGTGTAGGCGATTTTAGAAGATACACTGCAAAGGGTTTGCTAGCTTAAGGCCAATCAATGCGGTGATGAAGGGACGGTGAAGCTCCAAGGACTTGGACGTGTGGGGAGGGAGACTGAACAGCAGTGATTGATGGATGGAATGCAAGTAGACTGCCACAACAACAATATAAAACAGATGTGCGCCATGGAGGGCGTTGGAAAAAGAAGTGGGTTTTCAAATGAGACAGTAATATAAATTAATGGAAATAGATAAAACATAGAGACAACCAGATGCGCCAACACGCCGGTGGTTTGGTGCTTCTACAAGTCCTCAACTATCAGCTCTGTTGACAGTCAACCACCAACGCCCAATCCCATGACCCTGTGTAAATGCACCAACCCACAGCTACTTTCCGCAAAATCAAAGTCCTGATATGAGTGAACTATACATTACTCTTCGAAAAGGTCTTTGCAAAGCCATGAACATAGAAAGTGTGGAAAGTACATCCAGACGTACGACATGTTGTTCTATACGCATTGTGTTCAGGGTGCGCAGATACAACTAACTAATTATAAGTCCGCAAGTCGTTGGCTGCGTCTGCTTCACGCTGCGCTCGATTCTCATTCGCGACCTGCTGTAGCGTTTGGTTCATCGTCTGCTTCTTCTGTTCCTGTAGCTTTCTCGCCAGATCCCCTGTAGCCGGTTTGTTCGCGCGGGCCTGATCAGTGCATAGGTCAGCTTCAATTCGCTTTGAGGCCAGCATGCGTATCGCCATGAACCTCACAGCCTTCATTTCTCTCAAGTCACATACCTCTGCTGCCGCTGCGGCCGCGGCCCTGGGATCATCCCCTCCATCACCACCTCCAACTGTCCGCGCCGGCCCTCCAACTTTCGGTGGTGGTTTCGAGGCACTGCTACCGTCCTTTGCGACACGTGCGGGAACCGATGCTCTCGTTGAAGGTGCTGGAGTTGCTGCCAAAGTCCGCCCGGTACCCTGGAAGTTGTCGTCTTTTGACAGCTTCCCACAGAGATTGCCCATTGATGTGGTATTGGTATATATCCTTAGATTGGAGACAGAAATACGTCTCGATGGCGAATGGGCGAGCGGCGGAGGTGACGGGGCGGCGATCGACTCAGCCTCGCGCAAGCGGGGGAACCAAAACTACTGCGCACGGAGGCGAACTGGCTGCCCAGTTATTGTCGTATTAGGTGCTGTGCCGTGGAAAGATGCCAAGCGTGTACTGTTTGTACAATGTGCTATGGTACTATAAAAACTATAAGTATATATTCACTACATGTACGCAAGCGTGTGTCACAGAAGGGTGCAGGGTGAAGAACGAAGGATGGAGGTTGACGGATCAAAGGTCATAGCATACGTCCAACAAGCTGATGGTGTGCTGATTGATGGCCATGAACGAGCAGTGAAGACGGTGGGGGAGAGGTCACGGGGGTATGATGTGTGTATGTGTGTGTTGGGTGGTAGAATAGTGGGCCAATAGCAAGTGGGGAATTTGACGATTAACTAACCAGGGCCGGCATCGATCGCATTCTTTCACACATGAACACTGACTCTTCGTGTGCGTCCGCGAGCTCGTCGACATTTGTCTCTACGTACATCGTGAAGAGTGCATGTTTTGTTTTCTCTTCGATAGGCGTTCACGTGACGTGTTTGTTTGTTGCTCTGTTGCGCCTGCCTTTCTTGTTTCGTCTCCTGCGCTTTGCAGCAACCAGGGCAACAGCGGCTGCAAAAAGAGTAAAGAAGAAGGCAGAGGAGCAAGTAAAGAGCAACCCGAGTGCATCGAAGCCTCTGCCACTCCTCGACATCTTCTCAACCAGCTCTGTCGACGGCTTTTGCAGCGTCTCTCTCGACGGTGAAGTTGCAATCCGGGCTGGGGAAGTGAATGCAAAGACGCCACACACAATGTAAGTACCATGATGGCCAGGCCAGCTTGCTCGGCCCTCAATTTTCCATATCTGCGTCAAGACGCACCGGCGCGCTGTCTACGCCCTCCACGCCCTCGACAGCCACCAGCAACATGGCTTATTCGCAACTAGAATTCGACGACGACTCGGCCTACGGTGACGGTAACGGTGAACGTGACGGTGACTTCTTCTGGCTTCATTCAATGTTCCCGTCACCTACAGCGCTCGCCGGCAGAAAGCGTAGCGCGGACCCTCAGGACGCCCAATCCACAACCGCGGGCCCGACCTCCAGCACAGAATGCAGGGCCTGCGAGGATGCCGGCTGTTTCAATAAGGCTTCCGATGCGCGTCCAAGCAAGCGCAAGGCTTCGGCTCTGGATGTGGGCGCCTTTCATAAGGCTGCTGACGACCACGCAGACCAGAGCCTGGAGTCCGATCAGCAGTTTCCCGACATTTGTTTCGAGAAGTTCTGTCAAGATTGTAATTGGGAGACATCGTGTAATTCACCGCCTTGCTCGTTGCCATGCCCCGAGGCCCAGTGTGAGCAAGAGGCATGCTGGGACCCGCAGTGTGAAAACACCTGCGCCGATGCACATTGCGACCAGCAGTACTGCGTGCAGCGAGGGCATTGTGATCAACAACCGTGTATAGACCAGTGTATTGATCCCGAGTGCACCAAGAAGTCGGGTACCGACAAACCGTGCTTCTGCCAGAACTGTCACATTCAACCCTGTCCGTTGGTCGAACTTTCCAGTGAATGCCATCTCGCACACTCTGGGCCGACACCCGCTGGCACCATCAACTGCTACGATAATGCCTCGTGCCACTTTCAAGAAGGTCTTCACGGCTTCGATCCTACCTTGTCGTCGTATGAGTCGTACCCGTGTTACTCACAGTCTCACGGGGCCTGGGACAACTGCCACGCCGTGGCACCAACCTCGAGCATTGCTACGCCATCACTATCCTATCACACCCCTTTGGAGAGTTCATTAAGTACGCGACTGTCCCCAACACCGGATCAAACCTCTACTGAGAGCAACTGCTTTTTGAACATCCCCACCGAGCATTGCCATATTGACAATTCCTGTTGCCACGGGGACTCTCGCGCCTGTGGAGATGACCCAACTGCTCCAGCCGAGTATCTTCATATCCTCGAGAAGTCAATTGCACAAGGCAATGCACTGGCAAACGAGTTTATAGACTTTGGTTTGGGTTTCAATTACCCTTTGCTAACTTCCACTACGGACCCAATTGGCCCGAACCAAAAATTGGAGAACTCCATGCTTGGAGTTTCTCACACATGGATGGCCCAAAATTCATCGCCTCCAAACGCCTTCCAATCCACGCCTGTGGAACCCGCTACGAAGCTTGATCTTCTTGCTTCTGCTGTGCAGAGCGACTTCTTGAAGGCGAGCTTACCATCAAGCACAGTTGACTTTGTCGCCCCTAAAAAAGTTGAGTCATGTGCAGACGAACATCCTTATATTTGCAGGTGGCAACATGGTCCCACCGTACTTTGTCTCGCCTGCTTTGATGATGCGGAAGCCCTCCACAAGCACATCAAGACTGCCCATGTCGATAACTGCAACCGCTCTTTCTGTCAATGGGAAGGCTGCGAGACCGCCAACAAAGATTTCAAGCAGCGTTCGAAGCTATCTCGTCACTTGCTAGGTCATGCTGGATATCGTCCGTATGCATGTAGTTTCGAAGGCTGTGACAAAACATTTGCAACAAACCAAGCCAAGGCCAATCATGAGCGTACTCACACCGGTGATCGGCCGTACGAATGCAAGCAATGCGGCTACACTACCACGACGTATACGCAGTTGCAGACTCATATTTCTGCTCTTCATGAGGGCAAGAAGCCGCACAAGTGTCGCTTCTGTGACTTTTCTTGCGCTGATAGCTCAAACCTAAGTAAGCATGAGCGAACTCACCAGGCAAGTTGACGACCCAATCGGGATATGACAGTGCTAATCTGTATGCTAGACACTCCGCCCCTACCGGTGTATGCGCCCAGGCTGCACTTTCAAACCAGACTGCCGCTGGGAGAACCTCAAGCGGCATCTTCGCCGCTCTGGTCATTGTCCCGAACTTTTAGTCGAGGGTAGTGAAGCGCATAAATCCTATCGTGAGGCTGTGAGGCGCGAGATCGACGACTACAACAAGAGAAGTAGTGAAGGTGTTACAGCCAAAGTGACAAGGAGAAGGGGAAGGGGATGAGTCGTCTACTCCGTACAAGTCTCCGTACATGGGAGAGGACCTAGCAGGGATTGAAATCAACGAGATTGAGCGATATTTATGCGACATCTGTATTGGGGACTGCTATGATCAGGGAGGATGGTCCCTTGAGTTTTCGTAGAAGTGACGTCTTTTGTGTAAGCGAGCACAAGGGATCAGAATCACGATGAGACATGTCGAAAAATGAAGCTTACGATAGTGAGATATATATCTCGCCCCTTCACACGTGATGATGGAGCTGGGACATGGCTAGACATGCGTTCATGCATGCGTGATAAGGATACTTCTTTCGGCAATCCTTGTATATATTGTAAAGCTTCTATCTATACATATGCAAGTGACATTGAGATTAAAAGTTAAAATACCCATGACAACAACTCCAGTTTATTTTAGCAACACATCATAATAATAACAAAAACAATAACAATAACAATAACAACAACAACAACAATAAACACAAACAAACCCTTCCATTCCTACACGCTACACAACCTTCAAGAAGAAGAGGGAAAAAACCAGGCAATCGACACGACAGCACTCTTCTATACGGAGTACTAATTGATTAATCACCAAAAAAAAACCCACACACACACACACACACACACACACACACACAAAGCATGATCAATCCCCTTTAGTAAACAAAAAAAAAACACCCACCTTGTGACATCATCACACGACCCGACCAAACAACGCAAATCCCATCCAGATAGATGCGAAAAGCGGGTTTGAAGTTTTGCAAATACTGGGCTTTCTGGTTCGGTCTGGATGGCGGGTTGGCTTGGGTTGTTGGGTGGGTGTACGGAGTACATATTAATGCAATGCGGTGCTGTGCGATGCGGTGCGATGCGATGCGATCCGGTGTGATGGGACGCCATCCGATCGGGGTAATTGGTGCGAAGGACGGGGCGGACGGGCGAGTGGGTGGGTTGAACTGAGCTGAACTGAGCTGAACTGAGTTGATTATTAGTGAACTGAACTGAACTGGCACCTGGGTGACTGGATAATCAATGGACTGTTAATTAGTCGATGATTACTGGATTGGTTTAGCATAAATCGTAGAGGTGTATTGTATGCTAGGCCTGGGTAACTGCCAATTGCCAATTGATCGGGGGAGAGTTGTTGACTCTTGGTTCTTGATGGGGTGGCAAGTGGCAAATGGCAAGGTGCGTGGTTGAGTGGTTGCTTGAATGCTTGGTGGGATTGCAAATGAGAGACGACGGACAGGCAGAACTTCCGTGCTTCCGTATCGGGGTTATGCATCATGCATCTGGTGCTGTACAACTTCAGCGTTGAGATGCAATGCAGTGTGATTGTGTCGATTGGAAGGCCTTCGTCGCAAATCAGGGACCGACTTCTTCTGGCATCACATGGCTAGACCGAACCAGAACAATATCCTATCGATTCTTAGTTCGCTATCCCAACCATCTATCCCTCATCCTCACATGCACACCCTTCTAGCCAAGCCTACAAGAGCAACAGCAAAATCCAAGAAATAGAACAATCTGCTGCTACCGCCATGCCACGCCGCATCCAAATCACTGCCTGTATCCAAAGATGCGCAGGGATATCTTAGTAATGTAACGAAACTAAGAGCAAATCCAAACTGGGCTATGTACAATGGCGCCTCGCTCCAGAAAGCCGCTTGCGTGGAACAAAGTGATTTACTTCCAAAAAGGTATTATATAAGGAGCTCAATCAGCCCACCATCGCAAGAACGGGAGGGACGAGAGCACGAATGAAACAAGGAGACAAGGAAACAAAAGGGTTGTAAAGAAGAACTCATGGCCTGAAGTGGGGCTCAGGCTTGGGTATAGAACGAAATAAGAAGCCGTTGGTGGGTAGAATATGCTGTAGATTTCGACTGGATTAGGGATCGTGGTGGCGATCGGTGTTGGTTGGGGATTTGTGCGGCCTGTTGGATGATATATAAGGAGTGTGATGTGCGATAATGCGCCGTTTTTAAAGAGTGTGTTCAAACAGAAGCTCCCAGCTAATGCACCGTACGCCAGGAAAGAGTCGTCGTTCGATATTTACGGGTGTCTGAGGTATTATGATTACGTTCGTTCGAAGATTCGGGATACCGGTAGAACTGTGCGCTGAGCAATGCGATGCGAGGCCCCATAAGAGTATGCGAAGCGGAACGGGTATCAAGAAGCCTCAGATTCAAAAGCGGAAATAAATCAGAAAAAGGATGCGTGAGCAGCCATCATCGTGTCGCGTTATGGGGAGGAGAATCGATGAGAGTGCTCGAGTTCAATGACAAGACTTTGAGTAATGAAGTCTTGGGGTGAGGTTGTCGTGGTCGTAATTTGGAAGGGTATAGAAAATTCGGCGAGGCGGTGTGCGAACGCGGCACTGATTTCAGGCCGTCAAGTGCGACTGGAGAGTGGGATAAGGAAACGATTATAGACTGTCAACAGTCGCGCAAGGCATAGCATCAAGGGCTAGGAAGTGGACCTCCACCCCCGCCCATGATGGTACTGTCCCCTTCGATCGTTTTCCTCCAGTGCTGTGGTAAGCACACACACACTAGCGGGAAAGCTTTGATGTCGCTGTCGTTTTCGGTCCGGGACTGCCGACTTGCGTTACTGACACCAGAGTCACGCTGTAATGCTTTTCGCGCTTCCCATTCTTCCGCAGACTCTGAAAGCTTCAAGCCTGTAGCCCATCCATCATCCCAAATGCCTACAACCTTGAGCATGTTGCCTCGCTCGAGCTCGAATTCGTCGTTGGCGCGGGGTTGGTACGCCCAAAGCGTGGATACAGCATCGTTGGGGTGAATATCGTCTTGAGAGTAGTAGTCTTTAAAGAATTGCAGCTGTTCAGACTGTCCTGATGCAACCCCATCAGGACTAGGAAGGTTACGGTCTTGGTCGGATCCCGACATGAGTGAAGTATGTCCACTGCGAGCCCCGGATCTCAGTGCTGAATGGCTTGATAGCGACCCTTCACGCTTGGGCAAGTCTCCGCCGAGGTACATTCTTCGGGATTCTGGAGATTCATAATTATCACGATGATGGTAAGCTCCGAGAATTTGAGGGGGAGAACTTTGGGGATCCAATGGGCTAGAGCCCTCCAATGCCGACATCCGTGCCACCCGTGCTCCAGGCAAGACTGGGGGAGGTGAATTCCTCTCACCCTCGTAAGACATGGGTACTGCTGCCATGGCTTGGCGTGTCGGAGAGGGCGTGTTGAGCCCGCTGCTCTGCTGACTCTGCCTACGTCTTCGAAAAATAATGCAGCCCATGATGATGGCACCTAGGAGCAGTGTCGCGCCGATAAGGGACCCGATGACAATGCCAGCAATAGCACCCCCTGACAACCCAGATTTCCCTGGAGCAGAGCTGGCGGTGGCGGTGGCGGTGGCAGTGGTAGTCGCCGTGATGAGGGGTGGCATTGATGAAAATGTCGGCAGTTTGACACCCACGCATCGTGCTCCAACATTAGCATTGACGCAGCAGGAGTCCGTTGCATTGGGAGAGCTGGTTGCGCAAAACTGGCACAGTCCTGCCAGGTTTGATCCGTAGCCGCATTCGGTAGCTTCGTTCTGCGAGGCATCGATACAGGCCCCGCTGAGCGTACGAGTTGGCATTTGACACCTCGCAAGGTCCGACCGGATTTGATCGTTCGCATTCACACCAGGGGTACCGCAGATAGACGGTGTAGAGGCAATCTGCTGCTCGCTGAGGGCAAATAGGGCCTGCCATTGTCAGCGGTTGAAGATACAAGGTTGCAGAGAAAGCATACACAAGACGGGGCGCAGAGGGGCCTTGACTGTGTCTCGGACAGGCTGCACGGTTGGATCGAAGCCTGAACGATTGCATTGCAGAGGAAGGTGGTGGTGTAACGAGCATAGCTCGTGGTGGTGTTGGTGAGATTGATGCTGGAACAGCCGATAATGTCCCGGTATCTGCAACGGTCAGATGACAATCCCCACAGGGAGCTGCAATTGAATCGTACTTTGTTTTGACGTAAGCGGTGCCAATGTAGTCTCGTAATCGTGTGTCAAAAGACGAAACGTCTGACACGAAGGAGAGGAAGGAGCTGTTCGGCTTTCATTAGCAAGCGTGCATATACGGGGGCCGTCTGACGTGAGGTAATACGTACAAATCCCCAGATAAGCCGGTACTTATCGAAGCATTGTGGAACGACGGGCACGTGGTCGAGCCTTGCAATGAGACGCAAGACTGAGCCATGGCCGTCCCAGGCAGAGCGGCGAGGACTGAGATGGCGAGGGCGAGGGCGGCGGTTCGAAGCTGGCGCGCCGGTCTCCTGGGCTGCTGGTCGTCGTCGCAACGGAAGATGGCCATGGTGCAACACAACACAACACGGCACGGCACGTGTTGGAAGGAAGAAGAGGGGGAGAGATGGAGTGTCTGACGGCGGCAATGGCAATGGCGGCGGTGGTGGTCGTCGAGTAGGCCAGCAGGCAGGGCACAGCAGCGCACGTCTGGCTTCGGAGTAGGCCAGCAGACGCGTAATTCACCTGTCCATCCGTGGCAGCGTGGGAGAGGTCGGGGGCTGCAGGATGTATATAGACGGGAGGGGATGCACTCGATGGCTGGGGGTGGTGGTGGTGGAGAGGTGTGGATCGACCGCGGAGTAGAGACGCAGCTGGGTAATGAACGACTCCGGTGAGGAAGCTGCGGCTCTGGCTGTGGAGAGAGAGGAAGCAGCATGGGATGGGGGCAAGGCATGGGGGAAAGCGCAGAAGAAGGCACTGGAGGCAAGAGCCAGCTCGGCAAGCCGTCGATTTACGGCAAGCGCGACAGGGACCAGGGGCAGGGGTGGGCTTGTGTGATTGGCTGGCGGCGCAGGAGGGAAATTGCACATTTGGCTTGGATTTATCGTTGCAACCCAGGCGACGGTAAGTGGATATCAAGTAGATACGGGCCCGGTACTCCGTACCTTCGGAACACATTCCATGAGATGGAGATGGCACTGGTGTTCACGACCCTCGACGAACGAGAGACGACGTGTTGGTTGTCGGGTTTCACCCTGCGATGCCTCATGCGTTGGCGTCTGCTTTGTTCCATCGCTCAAAAGCCCAGTACATGCGTGCATACGTACACACGTACACACGTACACACGTATATACACATATACACACACACATAGATACAAACGTGCCGAGTACACATACACACACATGCATATATTTATACATACACGCACATATATACCTATACAAACACACATATACATCTATACATACTCATGTAGCTGCCCTGTCTCAGCTGCCGCCGCAAACCATGTGGCCTCGTCACCATGTCCAGGGCAGGCCCACTCACCCACTGTACCTGCACCTGCAGAGTCGCATGTATGTACGACATACGGCAGATAGATAGATTCTATACACCTGCCCCTATAAAGAACCACCACAGCCATCGCATGAACATCGCCACAGCTGCATCTACCTACTACTATAGTGCGGATATCTACTCCATAATCAGCTCAGCTCGGTTGCTATTGTAATTTACGCGAGCCGGAGACCTACAGCGCTACATAGATGGAGCTAGTGCTAGGGTCGTGCTGATCCCCCATCTCTCCGTCTCTCTCCATCTTTCTATCGTTTACCCCGTACCATGTCCCAATATAACAACTAACCCATGCTGTACTATTACCTGCACTTACATTTCTATGTACAACATCATTCATCCTCCTTGCTTTCATGCTTCCCCGCTGTGTGTATGTCTGTCTGTAACGTCGGGATCCGCTGCCGCGATGCGGCGTCCACACACACTACTCCAGACGTTCCTCGTTTGAGCCTACGGACACCACAGTGACTAGGCGTTCTCCTACACCATCATCTCGAACCCGGACTTGCTGAGCTTCTTGCCTCGAAACTATTGGGTTGGAGTCCTACGCCATGCAGCAACCCTATATGCGGACCACTAACAGATCAATGCTTCTGACTAGCTCACACAGCTTCGAGTACACCAACACCTTCGCTACCATAGTGTTGTTCGATAACACTTGGTCGAAACCCGAAGCTCAGTCTAGACACTAGCAAAAGGCCTCGGGACTACGGATGACGCTTTTGAAGCGTTCTATCCGCCAGCTCTAGAGATGCCGGATTTCATTCAAGCTCCTACACGTTCTCTTGTTCGGGAATATCCAAAATTGGTCCTCTCAACCTCTCAGCACGCGCTAATATCCCTCCCCCTCCATCCGTTGCGACTGACCACTCGGTATCATACGCAGAAATGTATACGGAGTACCATGGTCCGTTCTTGCAGCTACATCGTATCGAAGCAGGGGTCTTGAGCACCACAATCATATGGGCGAGCACCCTACAATACAATTGCTACAGATCCCGCCTACTCGACTCACCTACCCCTCCACATGAGACGTTGACAACGGGAGTCAAGGTCTAAGCGTACGGAACTAATCAACGAACATCAGCTAAAAGAGAACCAGCTGGGAACCCATCAGTTCGATGACGATGGGCATCGTTATCAGGTCTTGATATAGTTCGAAATCAAGTTGCGGGTACATTTTCGACACAATGTTGGACTTTTTGCGCAACGCGCGATGCCCATCAGCGGAATTTTTGGGTTATATCGTACAAAGTACTTGGGTACCTACACATGTAACTACTTACTTGCCACGTACTTGTCCATTATACTGCGTAGATGCCGTCTACAACCTTGGAGGACCTACGAAATCGCAGTTCCTACAGCACGTCGTGCGAGTTGCCTTCACAACCACACAAGGCACTTCCTAGTATAGCCAATCCACATTGTGAAACACGGCGCCGATGATACTATTGACCACACTATTCACGCTTCCTACATACTAACTACCTATCTGAATCTCGACGAATCACTTTTTCCAGTGCCCAGGATCCTGGGTGCCTGGATGCCTGGACAGATAGCCGCCGTCAAGATCGGCGGTTGATTGTTATGCAGAATATCCGGCCACGTACATTGACAGATGAGCCAGAAAGCTGTTTCCTTAGCCCTATCCTCTAGGAATTCTTCTTATCAAAACTGCCAATACCCCAAATCGGTCAAACTGAGGTTTTCAAACTATACAACACACCATCGACTGGAATATGAATAGATCAGGCAGCAACATACTTCACCTCGGCAAGATATGCCTATAGATAGCCGTCTCTGCTGTGGACGAGAAATCGATTCCAAAAACACCACTCTTCAGGATGCGGAAGAGAATTGCATGCACGCTGTAGAAACAGGAAACACAAAGGTTCCGCATGCGTGGATACACCACGGCAACGTTTCCCGTAATTCAGGGTTAATTTTTCCCTACTATTAGGGGGAGTAATCCACCCTAATGTATGTTAAAATATTTCTATTTCTACCCTAGCATAGCGTGTATTACCTTTTTTTATCCCCTATTTTAGATGTCTACTCACCCACCCCTAAATTAGAGTATCTGCCCCTACTTTGGGGCGGTATAGAGACCGTGGTGTATAGTGAGTAAACAACATCCTTGTAGTTTCTCAATCTGCTCCCGTCAAGTCTTCTTCAGCCTCCTCGGAAGTCATTTGTACCGCTTTCCTGAGAATGCCTGTTGTTAGATCGTCCCAGGGCTCTTCGGTATCAATCTACCCTTGAAAAAGGAGAAAAACATTTCTAATCGAGAATTTCGTGCTGCCTGAGGATTGCGTGAATCATGGCTAAGGGAATGGATACGTGCGTGTAATGCGCGCTCTTGTACAAAGGATCTATGTGAAATGTGTGTTAGTGATGATATCGCGTGGTTTACTCCTTACTCCGTACATAAACAAATCAATACAGTTGGCGTGATAAAAGAGCGATATGTCCGTACTCTGTACGGATACTTGGTGATCCGAAGGATGTCTGTATGATCACGTGTCGTTGTACGTGATCAGTGAACCGTGCACGATTCAGGAGATGGATATAATCTATCACGTGTCTATCCATCTCCCCCGTATAGAGTAGGCAGATGCAACTATACAAGACTATTCGTTTTGTCTCAGTACGAGAGTACAACCTATTCACGTGATATATCACAACCAAGCCCGCCCAGGGTAGTATCACGTACTGATGAATTTGATAAGCTTGGGCAATTCTGATACTTCCTACTACCCTCTACTAATTTTCCGAAATCTCTAGATCATGTTTATGTATAGTTTGTAAAAAAGATAAAAGAAGAGACTGGATAGCAATGCACTAAGAATGAGGGCAAGAGACTGCAAATAGGCTAATGTTGCCCATCGGCGTCAAATGCACCGATAGATATTGTAGATCCCGCCCGTTTTCCAACCTCCCGTGCTCCCTCATCATGGACCTCGAGCATCCTAGCATTCAATAGCAAACCGTTGATCTGCACTGCACCCCTCATCTTCGCACCAAACCCGTTCTATCTCTATGCCGAATCTTGCTAGCCGTGCTACGGTGCCATTAGATTCCATGCTTCTCGGTCGGTCATTACATCATACCCTTGAAGGTTATTAGCGGAGAAGGATAATATAAAGTTATCATGGATCCTGCACTGAAGAAATACCTCGTAGCGTGCACCGCGGCATTGACAACTTTAACGCTTCTTGAATCTGTGTTTCTTGGTTCTGAGAATAATCAAGAGATCGTGGGAATGCATGTGAAGGGCGTCATGCGGAGAAGCACCCAAGCTGTGCTGATACTAGCCGGTTCGATAGCATCCGCTTTTAGCCAACACCACCAACAACAACAACAGGGAGTGCTGGATCTGAGTACAGTGGGTTGGACGTTGACGAGTCCTAATTTCTCGTATATTTCGGTGCCAGGAAAGGTGCCGTCGCAGGTGCACCTTGATCTGCAAGCTGCGAAGGCAAGTTTTGTAATCTCGCCGAATATCCGTTAATTAAAAACAACTGTAGGTCATCGGGGACCCATTGTATGCGCTGAACGAGTTCAATCTTCGCTGGGTAGCACTTTCGAACTGGACGTATACTTCTGCACCTATAACGTCACTGTGAGTCGGTCAATTTAAAAGTAATAGGAGGGATCTGATACGTCATAGGAGTGCCAACGCGAGCTCGACATGGCTTGTATTCAACGGCCTTGATACTTTTGCAACAATCGAGTTCTGCGGACGGCATGTCGCAGCAACGAATAACCAGTTCAGACAGTACTATTTCGATGTTTCGAATATCATCACTTCATGCGATAGCCCCACATTGAGTGTCAACTTCGGAAGCGCCCCAATCATTGCAAATGCTACGGCGGCACTGCCAGGCCAGAACTGTACGTACATGTTCTTATATAATTCAAAGAATTTCCCTACATTGCATCGTATAGTCCGCTGCTGATTATCTTGTGCAGCATGGCCCTGGGGTGTCCAACAACTGTACGAGTTTCCTAACCGAGAGTTTATACGTAAAGAACAGAATGACTTCGGCTGGGACTGGGGTCCGGCTTTTGCACCAGCGGGGATATGGCAACCTGCGTACATTGTTCAATTGCCCTCGGCAAATGTGTACATTCGCAACACTCTAGTTGACATCTACCGTGAAGGTCAGATCAACTTTTTTCCGCCTGACCAGACCAAAGACTGGATACTAAACGCCAGTATTGACTACTTGGGATCACTCCCTCCAGACGCAACACTCGAGTACGCAATAAAAGGCGAAAACCATGTAACGAGCTTGAGCGGTAGCTTAGCCAACATTACTTCCAATGATGGCAGGCTCACTGGCAGTATCAACATACCAAAAGACACAGTCGAGCTATGGTGGCCTATCGGCATGGGTTCTCAGACGCTCTACAGTTTGACCTTGAACATTGTCGACGGTCGAAATACCACCATAGCATCAGTGACCAAGCACATCGGGTTTCGCACCATATTCAACAACCAGACACCGGTATCTCAAGAACAGATCGACCTTGGCGTTGCACCAGGCGGTAATTGGCATTTCGAAATCAACGGCCATGAGTTCTACGCAAAAGGCTCTAACTTCATTCCACCCGACCCATTCTGGCCCACTGTGACGAAGGACCGCCTTCGCATACTGTTCGATAGTGTCATAGATGGAAACCAAAACATGTTGCGAGTATGGTCTTCCGGAGCTTATTCGCCGGATTTCATGTACGACCTTGCGGATGAGATGGGGATACTCTTGTGGAGTGAGTTCGAGTTTGGGTGCGCACTGTACCCAGTGGACGAGGAATTCTTGGAGAATGTTGCACAAGAAGTTGAATACCAGGTGCGGCGCGTGAACCACCATCCTTCACTTGCGTACTGGGCTGGTGGCAACGAGCTGGAAAATCTAGAGTTGCCTCTTGCCAACAAATCCAGTCCACAGGATTACCCAAGGTATCTCAAAGAATACGAAACCTTGTTTCTGGATACTATTGCACCGATAGTGTTGGAAAATACTCGGAGCATCTCTTACTCGCCATCAAGTACGACAAATGGGTGGCAAAGCTTGGACTTTTCGAAACGGCAGCCGATCACCCAACGGTACAACAACCTTACTACAGGTTCAATCTATGGAAACACAGGTGAGCGTCTGTTGGAGTCATTTTACATCACCCATTAACAATTTCAGATCATTACAACTACAAACCTGATCAAGCTTTCAACCTCTCGACCAACCCAATTGGACGATTTGCTAACGAATTCGGTTACCACAGCATGCCATCTCTCCAAAGTTGGCAACAGGCCGTGGACCCCGAGGACTTACACTTCAATTCCACTGTGGTGATGCTCCGTGATCATCACCCCCCCGCTGGCGGCATGGATACCTCCAATATTTATAATGCATCGATTGGTCAAGGTCAAATGACAATGTCAGCCCAGTTGTACTATCCCGTTCCCAACAAAAATGATGCGCTCGCCAACTTCTCCGCATGGTGCCACACGACGCAAATCTTCCAAGCAGACTTCTACAAATCCCAGATCGAATTTTACCGGAGAGGAAGCGCATTACCTGAACGCCAGCTGGGATCCTTGTACTGGCAGTTGGAAGATCAGTGGCAAGCACCTACCTGGTCCGGCATCGAGTATGACGGGCGGTGGAAGGTGTTACACTATGTAGCAAAGGACATCTATGAACCGGTCATAATCGCTTCCTATCTCAACACCTCTAACCACGACTTTGAGGTATGGGTAGTTTCTGATCTCTGGTCAAGTGTTCGAGCAAAGGTCAACTTGACCTGGTACGATTACTCTGGCAAACGACTCGATTCCAACCCCACTGTCTCGCAGAACGTCACCATCGGCGCTCTGAACGGCACAAGAATTCTTTCTTCCAATCTAGATACTTTACTCGCTGGTCGTGATCCCTCTAACACCCTCCTTGCCATGGAAGTCTCTACTCAAGGCACTCTCCCAAACTCCAACACAACGCAGGCCTTTTCACACAAGAACTGGTTCCACGCTACGTCGCTATCGAATTCGAACCTGGTGGATCCTGGCTTGGAGCTTGAGCACTCGAATGCGACATCCAGATTCACCGTGAGGGCCACCAAGGGAGTTGCGGCGTGGGTATGGCTGGATTATCCTTCCGGGGCTGTGGTGAACTTTGGAGCAAATGCTTTCTGGCTATTGCCGGGGGAGTCTAAGGAGGTAGCGTATAAGGTGAAGAGCGATACGACTGGTGGAAAGTGGAAGGATGGTGTTACGGTGAGGAGCTTGTGGGATAATAATGTGCAATGAGGACAGGGCAGTGGTAGTGTGGTTTTGATGATGGATAATTAGATAATATTCATTGTAAAATTGAACGCACAAAGTCTGAGAAGCTGGACGTTTACGATGGGACCAAGATGGTTGATGGTCGCACTTTGTAGGTAACGTCACATCGTTGCCTCCACTTCAAATCCTTCCACACCAGGGTACCTTGATTTCCGCAACGGGCTAAAAGAATCAATGTCTTATAAATATTGCTTATTTTTTCTTCTCTCTTTTAATGATACTTGATACAAATCATGTGCTTGGATCCTTCCTGCAAAGCCAACTCCTACAACCAGCCTAACCTAACCTGACCTACGGAGTAACCTGACCTGACCTAACCTAACCTAACCCAACCAAAACCAACCAATACCTCTTTATAATAAGTCCCAAGCCCCATCACTTACCAGATCCAAAAGAAAGAAAAAAAATCAATACAGATACCGCTACATAGTTTGCCGAATCGACACAATCTCTCCGCAAAAAGCCGAGCACAAGGTATCCAATTTTACAGGATCCAAACCCTATTAAAACACAGTCAGCCCATAAGTACTTTGCTTTCGCACATACACACAACCCCACAAAACACACAAGCAAGTCGTTTTCACGAATATGAATGAGCGTGCACATACCGTACATGCCATCATCTCTCCACTCATCGCCCTGTACACCCGATGCAACTTCTGTGAATCCCAAGCCATAGCCTTCATGAGGTTTTCGTCGATAGTCGCGGCAGCCTTGAGGAGACGCTTCTGCATTGTTTTGGAGGTTGCGTATGGGAAGGCTAGTTTTAGGGCGGTCATATAGTAGATTTGATCCAAGAAGCTTGACGACAGGGCCTGCTCGTATAGCATCCATATTACTTGGGAGGCCTGGATATTCCGTAGTTTGAGTTTGTTGACGTAGTAGCTTGATAGAGGGAGGGTGGGGGGATTTGGTCCCGTGAGCAGTGTGGATGTTACAATGTACTTTTCCTCAACCAGGAAGGCGGGCGGTGGGTTGGAGATGGGTTGTGTATCCCGTTTTTCTTTGGATTCCTCGGTGGTTGTCGGATCCCAGGGTTCTGCGAAGGGGTTGAGGGATCCGTACGAGGTGCCGGAGATCAGGGAGTTGACGTGTATGAGCATTCGATTGGTAAGGATGCATATGACGTAGTAGAATGTCAGCATTGGTAAACAATCGGGATCTTGGAGTCGTAGACTTTTTGGTGCAAGCGGTTCTCTGCTTGTTGGGACGCGTTTCTCGCACACCTTTGGATTTCGCAGTTCGGCTTCGAGGGTGTGGGATAGGAGTTCCAGGCGCTGTGCGACGACCAATATGCGCCGGGCTACTTGCAAGGGGCATACACTGTTGTCTGTCGGGTGCGTGTGCATCATCCGAATATCCCAGATCAAGTTGATCCATTTGATGACTTCTTGGAATATCCTCCAGTAATAATTCGAGTAGAAGTTACAACTGTTGTCGACCAAGCTGAGTTTGTTTGGGTCGAAAGGGGGATTTTCTGTTACACTATATTAAAAAAAAGTCAGTAAAGCTTTCTTCATAGCAACGTTTGTCGCAACGATTCTTGGTTAGCATGACGGGATTGTCGATCAATGGCCTACGTACGGTTTCTCAAAGGCGATCTGAAAGGCAGCAATCCTGCTATCAATAATCAAGGAAGTCTCGAAGTTATCCTTGCCATAGTACAATCCCCTGACTTTGAGTAGTTGAGCGAGTCCTTTGGCATGAACGTGATGTACCTCAATCCCGCTTGAAGCAGCCAGCAGGGCTTCTATAACCCACATGACGGCAACCGCAGCTAGAGTTTCGTTTGATGATTGCTCCTTGGGATCATCAATTGCAGCCTGTAACGCGCGCAGTGCTCGTCCGTACTGGATTGGTTCAAGATATCGAGAGTCATGGGTCCGTTGAGCAATAGCCTCATGTGAGGAAATGAGACAAGAAATGGTTTTGTCAAGAGCGACACTCGTACCGAGTCGTCGTGGAAGTTCCTTTATCCAGAGTCCATGTATGGGTAGCCTGATGCTCATTCTATATGCGCCGCGCGCAATGAATGTAGCAAGTCTAGAGGCTAATTCCTCGGTCTCCGACATCACGGGCTTTCTAAAGGGAAAAACGGTCGTCATAGAGCGTTGCTTCTCACCATCAATAACTCCCAAGTCAGGGGGATTTGGGACCACGTCTGGCTGTGATACCCTAGTTGGTGGAGCAGGGTTGAGATCGAACGTCAGCTCAAGATGGCCATGAACTCGATCTTTCTTCCAGACATGTCGACGCTTGGGTGGACCTGGACAGCTTCTGTTCCCTCGCCTGCATGGCCCGCATACAGGCCAATATTCGTCGCACTGGGTACTGTTCGTTAGCAAAGGTCAGGTAAGGTGCGATGTTTTTGGTTTTTAAGAGTACTCCAAGCTTTCCAGCATGTGTCTAAGCGAGAAAGAAGGATCAAAAGTTGTAAGGGCCTCGTTCCAATCGCCCCAGCACAGAACGATGCTGTTCATGCGGGTTGTACTTACTTTTACTTTTCGTGCTTTGCCTAATTCAATTGACAAAAGTCAGCATATGTACTCGAACCATACAGCTGGAATATCCGACTAAGCTACCAGCTTACATAAAATTATCTAATCTTTGAAGCTGGAACTCGGGGTTACGTACAAGTGCCACATCGATTGCTTGACGGAGCCCCCACCATGGGTAGGCCTTATGATGATTAAGCTCTCTATCTCTCTTTACGAGCACTTGAATGCTATACCCTTTGGAATGAGGTTCGATCCTACGGAGTAGATGCGGAAGACTTGGCAACAGGACACATCCAAGGCGTAAAAGGGGTCGCGACACACCTCAGGCACCTCAGGCACGCGTGATAACAGCTCTTTGCCACTCTTTTTGCGAAGTCCTTGCTTGATTGCGTCTAGTAAGAGATTGATTTCTCAATGGAGGTGGTTATTGAGACGAAAGGATGACCGTGGAGAAGAAAATTACGCAATGAGCAGAGAGGTGTTTGGAGCTTAATCCGGTAGCGGCTTAGCCCATAGAATTGGCCGACATAAAAGCCGAGCATTGTCCCGTCTAGAAGCTTGTTGAACACTATCAACCTCGATTCCACGTGTTTATGAAATAGATCTGAGTGTGCAAGAATGCAAAGGTTCTGATAGAGTACCTGTTCATGGAGATGAACCAGTCTGAGAACATCCCTATGTTGTCAATTAGGTAACGAGCCGTATCACTATCACATTGATCTAGACGTGAAATCTTGTACGCAGTATTGAGTTGAGATTCTAGAGTTTTATTCCAATATTATTCCAAGCCAGGCATTAAGCTTTTTAAAGGTTTGCTCCGTGCACTAGCCCACTAGTGTCGATTCCGGCCTGTCATCTTAAATTACCCCTTTGAACTGATAACCGAGCCATTCATGTAGACATGTTTTCTAAACTCCAGCCTTGGTGCAGAGATACCTCTGCTCCAAACAACGGACCGGTGGGTAACAGTTCCTGACTGGAATAGCTCTATTCTTGAGAGAACTAAAGTGTAATATGGACCAAGCTGATACGGTCGGTGTGTATAGTTGGGAAGAAAGTTGAGCGACACCCAAAGCATAAACACTACATGCACCACGCCACACCGCTCATTCTACAACAAATATATCTAATCACAATGCCACACAGTACTCCCTAGAGAATACAGCTCGGACGAATATACTAATCAGGAATCGAAGATCCGAAAGACAACTTTGATGTTACACTGACAAGACCAAGGAATGTTATCGGTGCGACGCAACAACTTGAATCACAATCAGCATACAGAATCCCAAACCATCAATTGACAGCCACCAACACAGATGAGATATGCTCCCTACAGCACACGGAAAACAGAAAACTCACGTATCCAAGCGGGTCCGAAGACTTTTAGCGAGTTACACAGCATTGTCAGCGTCTTAGTAGACCGACCTCCGTCATCCAAGATCTCCTGCTTAATCTCCCCATCTGCACAACGGATGCGTACACTAGATGTTATCTATTCTCTGCATCCTACAAGCAACAAGTACCTCTGAGTCCCCTTGCAGCGACAACCCCGTGATTTTCAAGATTCTATAATGTCTCCGCGCAAGCTAACCCGTTCCAACTTCGACGTACCTATCTAACGTGTTTAATCAGTAAGCTGATCAAATCAGTAACCTGATCACCCCACCAAGACGCGTCCTCTATCATCACTCCCATCAACCATGCCGCCACCAC
>JAFISD010000146.1:0-81479 GCA_022560085.1 Helminthosporium solani
AAATAAGAAAACTAGTTTAAAACTAGTTTTTAATAGGTTTTTATATAGTTTTTAATAAATTTTTATTAATATAGTATATATATAAAAATATAGCTATATTTAGGTATAATAATTTTTTAAGTAGACTTAACTTAACTTAGTAAAAATATTTTATATTATTCTATTTTAAGTAATCCCAAGTTAACTAAAGTAAAACTTAAGTTATGTTGACATGTCGCCACTTTATTTCGTGTAGGATCTATACAGCCTGTGAAGTGACCTAGGACAAGCTCCGTGCACATGTCATGTGACAGTCGCTTTCACGTGTGGGGCGTGTTGTCTGCACATAATACCCACAGTACACTCTGACGCCCGCAAATTATATCACTCCAAGCCTGCGCAAAGGTCCTCACTCATAATAGCGGGAATACCAACGCCAACCTCTATACTTTTCCACTACACACAAGACTGAAGAATGATTCTAACAAACAATGCGACAGCTTCCAAGGACAGTACTACATCACCGGCTAATCGTATTGAGTTAGGAATCAAGTTGAGAAAAACCACATTGCTTCGGAAGAAAGGCGTCGCGTCTATGTCGGATTTTCTCGTCAACCACGGAATACCGCTTATACAGTTCCACAATATTCGTAACAAGGCAGGTGCCATGGCGGATAAGATCATGTCTATGCAAGAGGCATATGTATCGAAGCATCCAGGGACTAGAGGCAAACGCACTTCACTACGAAACACCTCACAAGCCCAGAGGGTAGCATCCTATGATTCGGACGATATACCCTCCACCTCTTCCGTACTCGTTTCAATTGACCACCCTCGTATTGCGAGCCGAAAGCGAAGTCGTGATGGGGACGATAAAGAAGTATCTAAGAAGATGAAGACAACGCATACTAGGCTGGACGACAGCACTGTTCCTACGACAGACCAATATTTTTTGTCTCCAGACAGTTATATAGAGACGTACCATAAGAATCCTTACGGCCCATGGGATCCTACACTTGGTCTAGAGTACTTCCGTAATTACAAAGCTGAAGATCTTGTAGTTTTGAAGGATGAGGGTGAAGATCGAGAGCGCAATGAGGCTGTCGGGGATAATAAGGTCGAAGAGCAGAGAACGGGCACTGATCTAGCTGCCCAATTTGAGTTTCTGAATTAAATGTCTGAGATTTCTTTGCTCCAAACAATCACGTTTGTCTTTGCTGGCGATGAATTCTCCGCAAGCGAGGGCATACCATCGATTAGTCGAAATAAATATGAAATACACCAAGGCCTTGTATAAATTTGAGCATGTTATTAGCCCTATGTTGGAGACGCGTCAAAACGTTGCTGCAGAAGCCTTGCAGCGAAATCATTTATGGGTTGTTTGGAATATCCTATGTTCAGTGACAAGCGGGCAGGGGGAAACTTTTACCGCAGAATATATAGACTTGCTAGATATTGGAGATATACCCTAGAGTTTTATAATATACACTTCATTTAGCAAGGCTGCACTGATTTATAATTCAAAACTACTACTGTACGTTCACAAAGCCACCTGGCGGTATTAGAGTCAAGTCAACAATACAGCCTTATATGATGTAATTATATACCAATCCCTCACTAGCAAATAATATCATATGGTGTACCTACTAAAAAGGTCTTGGCGTGATTAGAAAGATAAATTTCCACACCTCACTCTCTTGTTCCTCGTTCTCTTCTTGCTCACCCTCCTCCCCTTCGCGCTTCAATCACTCAAGCTTACCAGAACACCCATCACTACAACCCTCATCACTACACCAACAAAGAACCTAAGCCACTATGGTCTTCCTTAATGGTACGTAAAATACAATCATGGCATCTGATTCACAGACTCAGTAACCTAAATATAAGCACTAACTAACTCAGCAGGCCCCAGAAAGCATAAGCCCATGACAGACAAACAGAAGAATGACGTCGACTATGGACTCAAAAATACCCGCGAGCCAACTATGCCCCCATATCAGCCTCCACCGAGAGCCCCAAAGCTGCGCGTCCCCGAAACAGAATCCAGAACACAGGCCACCCAAGACTATATTGGTCTACTAGGTAACACACTCTGGCTGCTCCGCAATACCCTTCTCCCCGAAGTGTACAACATGCTCGAAGATCGTCGACTACCCACGGCCAAAGATCCTATCGCGCAAGAGTTCGCTAGCATGGATGTTCCGCTCGGCTTTCGAGTACAAGACATTCTGCGCTTTGTGCTGTACTACGACCTAGTCATCCTACCCAAGATGTATAAGAACCCAGCCGAGCAGAAACTCCTCCCAGCTTTCACTCAATCGCGTGACGATTTCTTCGAGAAGTTGCGCGCGTTGCTTGCGAAGCAGATACACGGTGGCGATTCTGAGAAGTACGAGCAATCAAAGATGATACTGGACAGGGTAATAGGCACAGAGAGTGATCTGTACATCAATGGCTCGCTTGAGCAATCGGACAAGTGGGAGTTCGGATATGATAGAGAGACAGGCGAATGGTGGAAGGAAAAGTTCTTTCAAGGCTCTTCCCATAACACGGAATTGGGTGATTGCACCCCAGGCTATGACGCAATGGAAATCGATTAAGTTTCAGGTACGCTGACTTCCAGACCCACTCTGGGAAAACAAAACAAAGATTTTGAAAGAACTGAATTTTTTTCTAACGCTGCCAGCCTTAAATGTGTCGATAGTCACTTTCATGGTCCAGACGGGCTGTAACGTTCGTGGCGCAAACGCACCTTTTTATCCCCCAAAACATCGTATGAAACCATGCACTCTAGCGTCCACTTGTTTGATCTGGAGAATCCATCACTGTTGAACGGGGCTCACGAAACATGGAAGATTGGAAGTTAGGATAGCACTAATACAAATACTGTCACGGTGTGAAGAATCGTATTGAGAAGCTGCTGGTGTAGTGATCAGGTAGGCAGGCAGCGAGCTATCTATCTATTCTACGCGCGGTCCAGAATTTGGTGGTAACACCATACAAAGTGTGACTGGCGGCCGAATCCTCCGATAACTAATTCACGCCTCACAGTAACTCACTGTGATTCACTGTGACTTTGACAGATACTTTCACCAATCGTCTAGACTCACTTGATGGAAAAAAAGGTACTTTGACGATTGCTGATTCTACTTTTACCTCCAAACATATCATGTAAACGGAGTAAGAGGTCAATAATGGGCGTTCTTTATTACGCAGCGAGGAACGAACAAAGCTAATACGGTCGCATTGTTAGCCAGACAGCGTAGAATCCGATTGGTCTGATCAGGACTTGTGATTGGCTGAGACGGAAGGACATCACGTGAGATACGGCTTCTCATTGGCTAGGACAAAAAGGACATCACGTGATAGCTAGCTACATATCTATTCTATACGGAGTACGTGGTCCAGAATCAGGTGGTAATACTATACAAACAGTAACCAGCAGCCGAATCCTCTGATAAATAAGCACCTACCTAGGCAATTATGCTTTTTCACTGTAATTTACTGTGACAGATTATATATTGCGACTCCTTGCTGCGTATGTATTAGTTCTGTAGTAGGGCAAGCAGCTGGTTTATATATTCTATAGTTGGTCATAGACTTGGTGATAATACCATGCAAGGCATGAACGACTAGTGAATGACTAAATACGCAAGTAACCAGGGTTTCACTGTGAGTCACTGTGATGCACTGTGATACCTTAGTATACGCTGAGATACACTAGCATCCACTGAGGTTCACGAGTATCCGTCGAGACTCACCGTAAATCACTGTAAGTCACTGTGAAACCCTGCAATACCATGGTATATTGGGTTTCACTGAGAAACGCTAGTACTCACAGTGAATTAGTTTGATCTGCTGATGCAACACGTGACCGACCACTGAGCTTTTGGTCTACCATATACCCCATGTCGACTGTAGTAGGATATGTAGGAACGATCTACTGCATTGAAAGGCTTATCTAATGAATCAATAGCGACACGTTTAGGATAGTAAACGTTACACCATCGACTGGATTTGATCCACCACAATACGCTGCATCTGAGATCCCCGTTCTCACAGACGAAGCATCCTACCTAACAATGCCGAAATGATATAGGTCGACGGAAAAATCCTCCTTCACTCTTATCACCCCTCACACCATGCCCCCACCTCACACTCCACCATCCCAATTCACAGCCCGACGTAGTCAATTCCAAAACCCCTCTCACATCATGATGCTTCATCTTCTCCAACACGTCTGCATCCACACAGCCGCAACTGATCGGTTAAGATATCTCTTTTCGGTGTTTTTTTCGATCAGACACCATTTGAAGAATGGCGAGGGAAAGGCAAAGATTGCAGCGATGAAGGAACAGCGGAGGAGTATTTGAGGAATGACACGGCGGCGGTGCGACGCGTGGAGGTAATACATAATCCTGTGCGAATGCCGGATGTGAATTTGATGAGCTCGCATGCGGATGTGACGGTCGTGTTTGAGGGCATGTACGCGGAGATAACGGCGAGAGGAATGGAAAGAGAGAAACTTGTGCCGTTCAGCGGGAAGAGGGGGGAGTATGCGTCCCTTGTGCACGATGTGCCGAAGGAGACCGGAAGGGGCGGTATGAGGAGAATCGTGAATGGCGCGAGACGTAATATTGAGTGGTTGTTCGTAAAGAGTCGAGGTGGGGATAATCGGTATGGGGGATACGGAGATGCATGGGAGGAGTTTCTCGAATTGACTTGGTAATGACAATACATTTTGACGACAAGAACAAATATAGACGAGTACCTGGAAGCCCAAAATACCACCTGTGGCTCAAGAAACGTCAGTCAGTTACTGCAACGAAAGCCAATCGCTTCTAGCTATCTATTCACCCGTTAGCGCGTGCAGGGGTGCGAGAAGATATATAGAAGCCACTTATCATTCAAAGAAAAGGAATCTAATCGTAAGAAAAGCAATGACGCTACTTAAGTCCAAAGTCCTCCTGCCGTTGTACATATACCCAGGTCCTGGGAAATGGGACCCGCTAATTAAAGCGTACGACTCCTTTCCATAGCAATGCGCATCCGCACCGCTGACAGGGTCATAGAATTGAAGAACAACCTACTCTTGAGTTCCTTGTCATAATAAACCCCAGCAGTGGCCCAGGCTCAGAACCGTGGTGGCCGAATGCAGATTATGTTCGAGAAATTCCAAGATTGAACAGATACTCCAACGTGCAGTTGGTAGGCTATGTCGCCACAACCTACTGCAAGCGACCCATACAGGATGTATTCGCGGACATTGCAAAGTACGCAGCTTGGTCAGAAGATGGAAGACATCCGGTACTAGGGCTTAGCGGAATTTTCTTCGACGAAACGCCCAATCTGTTTGCCGAGGATTCAAAGGCATATTTGGACGCGGTGTCGGCAAGAGTGAAGGGTTCAGAGGGATTCTGGGGTGATCGAACGGTACGATTTGCAGCACCACATTACGAGTATCGTTCGACAACTGACGCAGGTGTAATACCAGATTATCCACAATCCCGGTACCACGGTTGAAGAAGGACTTGCGAATCAGGGGGCGGATATAACAGTCGTGGCTGAAATGACTTGTTTCAATTTCGAGGCCTCTAGATTCCAAAGCTGGCTACAAAGGTCGCCCTACGGTCGGGAAAGGTCGAGCTATTTGATACACTCTACCCCAAGAGACAGAGTGGAGGAGTTTGTTCGGAATGCACGGGAGCGAGCGGCATATATCTTCGTGACCGATCTAAGCATAGACTATTACCACAGCTTTGGACGGGGGTGGGAACGTTTCATTGCGGCAATGGCGGAATAAGAGAATCTTTTAGGAGGAACGATAAATGTCTGCCAAAATCCATTATACTTTCGCATGCCGTGCATATTGCGGGTGGTGGAAGATCAATGTCCGACAACCCCAGCTGCTTTAGTATAGTTATGCACATCCAGCGCCACGGCCAAGGCAAGTATTGAAAGAAAACCAATAATTACGAACGATTCTTGGTAGCAAAACGTAGTATGGGGTTTGCACGATTTCGCTTTTGATTCCATGAGAGAGGGCTGCTTAGGTTGATGTGGTAATGTATATGCATCCTCGATAATATTCCAAATCCTGTGCCGGTTCCATAGGCCAACGAGGACATCACCTGAGCTGCCGAGATGATTTTCTTGAAGAAGAGCACCATCGAGCTTGAGATTTTGGACAAAACTCCTCCAATCTGGTTTGTGGTCCGTAGAAATTTGCTGAAGAAGCTCTTTCAACTGCGTTTCATCGACGTCCCAAATATAGGGAAGTAGGCTACCATTGCACAAGTGACGGCGCCAAAAGCGCTGGTCAAGTCGTATCTTCTGCGCCAGTAGTCGGCATGTTTGTCGTAGGTAGATAATTGGGCGGGGTGGAAGCTTGTCTGTGATTAGGTCTAGTACCTCGATCGGGAGGCTTAGCAAACCACGAGGAAAGTTTTTCGATGTTGTGGTCCAAAGTTCATCCCGTGAATCCTCAGGTTGCGCCTTTAGAATGGAAAATATGCTTGGTGTGAGGTCTGGAATCAGCAAAGGGTCCGTGAGATATTTCTACCCTTTGTCAGAGGTAGCTGAAATGATAAAGGGTCAATGAGCAATACCTCGTAAGCTCCACTCCACCACGCAATTTCGTCGAGTGCTAAGATACTACGCAGTCCAGATGATGTGGGAGAGATGACGCGCAGATGCAAAATGTCGTGTTCAGCGTCGCAGTCTTTCGCTTCGGCATGTAGGTGATACCGTAGATTCTGATACAGTGCAGCCAGCATAAGATTAGCGTCAGCTACACTATCAATCGTATGAAACTTGATGATCCTGCATGCAATACCAATGCAAGCTTGGTGCAGAGGGAAAAGTGCGTCGCCAGCGTCATCCTCAGACAGCACGTGATAGATCGACTGGTCGAGCTTGAGATAGTCTACATCGGTAATTTTCCATCTGATTGGATCAGAAAGAAAGATGTCGTCTCGTCCAGAGAGATTATTGTGCAGCTCTGGTGCGCTTGTCATTCTAAGGTTGCGAAGGGCGGCCGGGGTGCCAAGCAGCTGGACTTGGCATAACCACTACTGTGATTAGATGGAGTGGACGGATTCTTGACGAGCTGAACACTCAAATATAGATCTGGGCATGTATAAAATATGAAAATCTGTGAATTGTACTTACCTGGAATTCCTTCTTATCTGGATCGATGTTGTAGATGTGCTGTTCAAGCGCGAATGGTCCGCCGCAAAGAACACAGAAGACATCAGTATCCATCTGGTTCGGGACTGCAATTGCGAGATGGAGATCTTACTGGCCTTGTCGTGACAATGGGGGACTTTCGTTTTTTTATGCTTCCAAGGCTTCCCAATGTTACAAAGCTAGGGGATGTGTTTTCCGCGATGGCCTCTCATCAAGCGTTGAGAAAGCCACATGTGATAGGGGCGCCGAAACCGTGGAGGCCAGTGCTGAAACGCGTGAAGACGGCGTCAGGTTCCATTACTAAGCGCATCAAGCGGACTTCGACGGTGGTTCAGATGTGGTGAATTCTCATGCAGGTCTTACCTACTATATAGTTAGGTAGTCCTGCTTGATTTGCCCGATATTTAGACGAACGCCTAGCGGGATGAGCAGCAGCGCTGCCAGGTAGTCTATGTACCTCCAGGCATCGGCAGCACGCCTCTGATTGAACAAGTACTCGTCAAGAAACACTTTGGATCAACAATCAAGCATGACGTTCGATGGTCCATACGCTTGGCGTTGCCGATGGAACACCTGTACACCCTGCTAGGGGATTTGTATGTATGATGAAGTCGGTCGGCCTGGCGGCTACGATTCAGCTCCAACTGATCGTCGCCATAGATTTCCTCTTACTGGGAAGTACCTTACGCTTGGTTAGCAAGAGCATATCTTGATCAACGATACCGGACACTTCAAACAAAACCTCGTTTGACCTTACATTCCGCGTCTTTGATGATTGTTATGGATCGGTGGTCGGTGACAAGGTGCACTGATCCCTGGAGGGACCTTTCCTAGTCTAGACTAGGCTCTCGGCTGCTGCCTTGGCAAGCAGGCCTTTATTGTAGCCAGTGCCACCCACTCACCTCAAACCTTTACTTGAGAGGTTGTACGTAGATCCTTTAGATGATAGCAATACATCGGTTTACTCTACCACCAGCTCCTTCACAATGATTGCAAACAGGCGCTACAAAATTTGCGTACTTCACGGCAGTGCACTCAAAAATGAGGCCAATACGATTCGATTCGGATCATTCTAAATGGAATGATGGTCGTTCCTATTACTTCGGAGCTGATGAAAATCCCCGGAAGTCTGTCAAAGTTTTTGAACTTCATCATGGTGGGCCTGATCGACGGATTGAGAAATCAGCAGCTTTTGCAGATATGTTTGTCTGGGTCTGATAGCAGACGTCGAAGAGCCTAGTGAGTGCAGATCACGACAGCGCGCTATGTTCTAGAAACTTGATGGCGAAGAGCCTTGTTTATTTCCTCATAACTCTGCAGGAATCAAAAAGCATCTTCCAATAGCTAACTCCCAATGTATAAAGTTGAAATAGCTCAGCCTAGTCAAAGAAAATCTCTTCTGACTTAACCCCACCATCATATCTACGCGTTTTTACCTAGCGGGTGCCCTCGTAGAGATCAACAAGACCGATCTAATCAATTACCAAAAGATATTGGGCCCTACAATTGGTATGCCGATTAGCTAGCTAGCAAGGAGATATGAATGCCGATGATGGTGTGCACGGTAGTGGCGTTAGAGTGAGCATGCCAGCAAACACTATCGTTCTAGCTGACGCCAACACACTGTACCGAAGTCTAGATGCGCATTCCTTTGGTTCGAATGGCCAAATCTCTTTTTGTGGCGGCAAAAGGGTCGTACCCTACAAGATCTAAGGATCTTGCGGTACATATACACGCGCGACACTTTTAGATCTGTTTCGTCTTTGATCGGCTCATTGTCGTCGGAGTGGTCATTGTCCGGAATCTCTCACAATATTCCACTGTTGCAACATTCTACTGAAAGATTCCTTATGGGCTGACTCAGTGGCTTGCCAGTGTCCTGAAGGAACCTAATCGTCATATGCAGTATTGAGTAGAATCAAAGAAACATATTTTAACTAGTATACTACTTTAATTAGTTTATAATCCTTTTAATGCGCAAAATATTAGTTAGTGCTAGGTAAAGGAAATAGGCATAATTTTATAAGACTAATCTCCTTCTATTATTAGAAAGTCTAGATTACCTCTTCGTAGAATAAAATAGTACTATCCTCTTAGGTTTAGTAGCAATATAGTAAAGGCTAAAAAAGAGCTTCCTCTATTATTAACCTAGACTCTACCTATTTTAGAAAAGGATATTAAGCGTAGATGGTATATACTTTTTTAAATATCTTACTTTTAGGCTTAAGCGAATTATTAAATAGAGGATTAGGAATAGTTTGCGTAAAGTTAGGTACTTTACCTATATACTAAAATCCTAGCTTAATACTAGATAATTATTAGTTAATAATTACTATAATAATAGTAGGATTATCCTCTAATAGTAAAATATTTCCTTTATATAAGTTAAGATACAAAATTATAGGGCTAGTAGCCTTCTAGATTAGAGGGTCCTTAGCTATTTTCTTTATTACTACGCGACTATATTTAAGTAGCTTATAGTATGCCTAAGTGAATCTACAATAATATAGTCATTTTAGAACAGCTCTAGCTAGTAGAATTCTAAAACTCCTAGTGTTGATAAAACTATTATATTATGTGGTAATTTCAGGCGCTAGAGTATATACTTAGTTTTCTACTCGTTAGAAGGTATGTATTGTAACTTACATAGTCCCTAGTTTAGATGGAATTTGTGATGATAGCTAGTCTATCAAGCATCAACGTTTAATGAGTACTTCCATAGTGGGGTCTGCTGTAGATTGTTCTTACTATCACTACTAGCGTGGATATGAAATATACAGGTAGCACTTACCTTGATACCAATACAACAATCTTTTACACACTTTTCTAATTCAATGGAATCCCAAGGGCATGTTCCATGTTGACTTATCTGTTTTCGGTGGTGTTTAAAGGGCCATGGCACCGGTCAAGGATTTTCGAAATAGTGATGCTGGTTTTGGTCAGTACTAAAAAGATGCATAGCTGTTAGTTACTAAGCCACTTCGTCTAACTCATTCAATTTGCGAACAACGTAGTATACTCGATAGTTGTCTAATAGATAGTGAAAGTTGAAGTGTAAAAAGGTTGTCGTATTGGTATCGAAGTAAGAGCTAGTTACATGCCCCATATCCACGCTAGTAATGGTGGTAAGAACAATCTATAGCCAGTCACAACCTCAGAACTGGTCATTAATCTTAGTAGCCTTGCCAACGTGAAGGAAAATGTTGCGAAAACGCGTTTTAGGATGCTAGTGTGAAATATAAATACTCTGTTAGAGCTGCTATCTAACTTATTGTAAGAGGCGATAGAGCTAGTATTAAGGCATAGCTCTATAATTGTACGACATAAAGCGGTAAAACCAAACCTTATAAAGCGTGATTATTGCTCTAGATTATTAAAACCAATCTATTGGCTACTAGTATAAGCGTAAAGTTCCAAGCCTGCATTCCAAATAGAAATCCATAATACTCTAATAAGAAATAAGGGGTACAGAAAATACACACGTTCTGTAAATGCGCCATTCATCGTCTTCGAAGAACTAAATGCCAGACTATAGCAATATGACTGTTAGACTATTGAGCAATGTAGAAATTTCGAAGACAAGGTTGGAGGTAATCAGTGCTGCGTGTAGAAGGTTTATGGCAGAAGGTAAGGGCTTCATCCTCAATGCCTTACTTAAAATAGCACGATTGATGTAATCTCCTGACACAAAGGTAAAGATAGAATGATATAGAGAAGGCATAAAGGTCAAAGGAGATTGTGTTGACCTTCCAACTGGGAATCACTACTGCTTATGTGACGTCTAGAAGAAAAACTTGTTACATAGGCAACAGCCTTAGCGTTGAAGCAATCAAGCTCTCAAAGACATAAACAAGAGAACCGCGACGCCGAATTTTCCCAAAATCACGGCGCTACTAGTAAGGTAATGTAAGTGACAACATTTAAGCAGTATAATAATAAAGTTGCTTCTTATATACAACCCTTGTTATATCTCACCACGACGGTCGTATTGCGACCCCCTGCGCCCCTCCACGCTTTGAACCCCTTTCTGTGCCGTAATTGGTCGGCCCTGGTACGCAACGATTGGTGAACATGTCACATCGCGACGGCCGGTACCCGCACGTTGCAAGTTCTGGCACTGGTGGGTTTACTCGTCTACTATGTACGAGTATGTAGTCACGACTAATTACGTATGAATCACTCAGTGGTTGGCTCCGAGGGGTAAGTTTCAGTCATGTCTGTAGTTGACGCCAAGTGCCCACGCTTTCGCCATGTCTTTGAAATATGGTTCAACAATGGCAGCAATAACTTTTGTAGCTAGATAGCAATTATATCACGTAAACTACATATACATCATACCATCGTGCCATAACTACAGTCTGGTACTGAATATTTCTCACGGGGCAAACAATAGATTCATACATCACCCGGGCGCATGAGTAGAGGGGTAGCGCTTTTCCTGACTGGAGGTGCAGCAATGGCGAGTCAACGGAGAGGGTCAACCTGCCACTTACTAGGACCACGCCCTCGTCTTAGAGTAGCGATACCTCGGTCTCTATTCGGCGAAACACGTTTACTCAGGTCATTGGCACTGCATTAGTAAATAATATCACGGTGTAGAGAATCGTGACCGGCGGCCGAGTCCTCCGATGACCGGGTTATCCTTTTCACAGTGATACACAGTGACTGACAAATGGCGAATAAGTTTCCAAGGGTTGGACTACAAAGTAATATATAAACACGCAATCTTGAGACAATGGCGTTAATTGGCAGTATACGGAGTATGCTTTAATGGAATTAAACTACTTAATAGTCAAGAACAACACCAATTGATTATTAGTAGTACATCAAATGATCAACTTAGTCCATTAATCAATGAAAATATAGTCTTCCTTACGTAATATTATCATCCCAGTTATCCTACAAAGTCGCTATCGCGTGGTGGAAAGCTTGCTTCAACAATTTACTAGCCTGGATTAGTAGCTAATCAGATTCTACAATGACCGTTTCCGAATTGCTCCGCCCGTTTCTCATAGATAGACACAGAGTACCTAGAGGCAACTACTATGTAAGGGGCAGATTTAGGCGAGGTGAGCTAGGGGCGACCCAGCCACCCAGCCCCACATTCGCTGTCCTCGAAGTTTATCTTGTAAGATCAGACAACATCAAACCCACGACTATATATGCCAAACTCCGCCGCCTACATGACGACTTTTCTTTCCCAACTTACATAAAGGCCAACTTTCTGCAGTATTCAAATCAGAACATCCCTTTCATAATCAACAGCATATCAATAAACCTATCGTTTATCCCTCCCGACGATCCTGGTCATAGTCACGCATCGGCATCATGGAAGAAAGATCGCAAATTCCTGTCGGCCCACCCGTCGCCAGACCTCTCCCTTCATACTGGCACAATCCCAAGTCACCCCTTGCCAACGTTATTGAACCCGAGACTGAGAACCCAACAACACCGTATGACTACATCATCATTGGTTCTGGGATCTCTGGTGCGATGATTGCATACAACCTTCTCCATTCTGGTGACACAAACGCCCCGCGCCCGAGAATCGCCATGCTTGAAGCGCGAGAGATTTGCAGCGGAGCTACAGGACGTAACGGTGGCCACACTAAATCGGGGTCTTACCGAACGTACATACAGAACAAAGAGAAGTTTGGGAAAGACGAAGCGTTAAAGATTGCGAGATTGGAGCACGCAAATATTGTAGAGACGCATGCGTTAGCAAATTCGTTGGGCATTGATTGCGATAGCAGGCGGTGTAACACTGTCGATATCATTTATGATCAAGCCTTCTTCGAAGAGGGAAAGAAAAGTATCGAAAAGATGAGAGAAGATGTGAGTGAAGATGAGAAAGAGTTAGGTAACATGGCGTGGTATCGGATTTATGAGAAAGGCGATGAAATCAGGCAAAAGTTCTACGTCAATGACAGGAATGGTAATCCAGCGGCACACGACAATGCAACCAGCGGGGAAGAAGTAGTGGGCGCATTCGAGTACCCAGCAGGTCAGATCAACGCGTACAAACTCACGACCGGAGTACTGAATGAATGCGTCAAGAAAGGTCTCCAAATATGCACCAACAGCCCTGTTCATTCTATCCTCCCTTCATCCTCAACCTCATCAGCAGGAGGTCGCATGTACGACGTTTTCACACAGTACAACGTCCTTCACGCCCCTAACGTCATACTGGCCACAAACGGCTACACCCCGTACCTCCTCAAATCACTACAAGGCATCATTGTTCCCCTTCGAGGCCAAATCACCACGCAACAACCTCCTAGCCACGCAACACATCCCAGGGTGTTAGACCATACATACTCCTTCATATACAGCTCAGGCTACGAGTACATGATCGCACGGAACGAGCCTGATGGGACTCAGCACATAGTCATTGGCGGCGGATTAGGTCATCTCGCTGATAAAATCGTGAGTGAATTTGGCACTGTGGATGATAGCCGTCTCAATCCCCAGATTAGTAAGTATCTGTACGGTACTTTATCAGGATCCTTTGGGGTTCCAAAAACGGATGGCCAGACGGAAGAGAAGTCGGAATACAAAATCGTGCAGGAGTGGACGGGGATTATGGGTGATACGGCCGATGACCTGCCGTTTGTTGGGGAAGTTCCGAAGAACAAGGGACTTTGGATTTCTGCGGGATTCAGTGGGCATGGTATGGTACTCTGTTTGAAGAGTGCTGAAGCATTGGTGAAAATGATTCAAGGAGAAGGAGATGGGAAAGGAGCGGTTGAGTGGTTCCCGAAGGCCTTTTTAACCAGTAAAGAGAGGTTAAGAGATGCTACATACACAGGACTGGCAGGAATGGTCGTTTCAGAGACTGAAGGCAGGCCTGTAGAAGGTGGTGGCTGTTGATCAGCCTGAGGTTGAGCATGATCATGAATACCGATAGCAGTTGTGCAGTGCTGTTATATTCTATCGTTCCCGGCAAGTCAGGCATGGTCCGCCCATTTCATAGTCTACATATCAAAAATATTTCCCAGTCCTGTATTGTGTAATACTTATCTCCGGAGACGAGGCTGTGTACCCATCATGAGAACATCGGGCATAAGTTCTGTCTACAAAAGCTTTGTACGCAGTTCTACCAAGTCCGATACCATGTGAACACAGTTGACCGAGAGGCCGCGATCGACCTTGTACACGGAAAAGGAGAACGAGTAATATGATCTATAAAATTCTGATGATGGAAAGAACTCATAACAGTAGCTTTGATAAGATCTCCAATCAAAGTATACGATTAATATTATAGATGGAACGGGGAATACTGCAGAATGACTACCGCTGGCTTCTTGGAAGAGATGAACATCTTAGTTTGAAAGAATGTATCAGTTAATGGAATCACAATGGCTATCTTGGCTCAAAAAAGGCCTGAAGAAGTTAGTATTTACACAATCCTACAGCACACATCCAATGGAAATGTCCATATCTACTTTTTCTAACGCTAGGCTTTTGTTTACTTATAGTTCTACCTCATTCACCATAGCCTCTTCTTTCAGACCTGCTAGCAGGTTTTTCACCGATTCTGCAGCCATTTGTTCTCTCGTTTCTACTGTCGCAGACCCAATATGTGGCACAAGCACGCACCGCGGTTCCTTCAATATCGGGTGATCGGCGGTGATATTTGGCTCATTTTCAATAACGTCCAGTCCAGCTCCAAATATCTGCTCGTTCTTCAATGCATCAACAAGCGCGTCCGTATCCACCACCGGCCCGCGAGCGATGTTGACAATGACTGCTCGCTTCTTCATCTTCGCGAAGAACCCGGAATTCACAAAGTGTTTTGTACTAGGCGTGAGAGCACACCCAACAATAACGACATCGCTTTCACTCGCTAATTGCTCCCAGCTCTGAGCCGATTCAATCGGTATCGACGAATCTTCGAACAAATTGAAGTGATCGTCTTTCGCCGGCTGTCCAGGTTTCGAAGTCAGATAGATCACCCGCTTGATACCGAAAGGAATGAACCTCTTCAACGTCGCCTGTCCTATCCTTCCAAAGCCCAAAAATCCAATTGTCGAACCTCCAAGTTGAGGCCCGGTCATTAGCAATGGCGACCACGGCATCTGCGGCCATTGTCCCTCTTTCACCTTCGCCAGCGACTCTCCCGCTCTTCGTTGCGCCATCAACGTCAACATAATAGTGAGATCTGCTACGGCATCTGTAAGCACCGTCGGCGTGTATCCGAGCCGAATACCGCGTTTCTTGAGAGCTTCACGGTCCACGTGATCTGTTCCGACAGAAAAAGATGCAACGACTTTTAGCTGGGGGCCAGCGGCTTGGAGCAGTTCCTCGTCGATTTTGTCGTTCAGCATGATGAGAATCCCGGATGCACCTTTCACGTTTTCGAGGACCCATGAGCGGTCGGCTGGCTGGAGAGTTCGTCAGCTTCCAGATAGTGTACCTGTGGAGCAGCCTAGGCACCTTCTCTGAATTCCATTGCACAATTTCAAGTTCGTCGTGTGAGTCCAAGAGCTTCTGCGCATCATCGATGAGCTGCCGCGTCACAACTACCTTTGTCTTCTGAGCCATTTCGAATTATACCGGGATGCCGAAATCGGAGCGGGGTAAACAACGTTTGGAAAATGGTGCCAAATATTGAGACACGATGGACACTTCTTCACACGGAGGCGGGTAATATAGTAAAACAGCAGTTTGTTCTTGTGTAGGGAGTGTGTTGAAGCAATTCGGATATTTCAGGGTGTTGAAAAATGAAGAGAACGCTATCGCATCACTCAGCCCGAATTATCCGCCAATAAGCGATCGTCTAGTCGCTAGTAGTTGGATGCTAGCGAGCTACGCTCGACTTCATGGCTTCTATCCCACATGCCCAAGGACCTTGGGAACTTTTCCGGCACTTCCCAAAGATAAGGGAATGACGCGTTACACATGAGGTTATCTCGTTCCTCAACGCTGACCGTCCCACGTGCTCCGTCTTTGGTACATCAATTTGGATACACGGAAAGCTTGACAAGTCTACGTTGTTAATGTTTCTACGATATCATGGTCAATCGTTCTAAGCACTTCTTCTTTCATACTTCCGAATTTAGATTTGCTTGGATTAGATGATTCGACACATCACTACATAGTGAGTTGGTTCTAGTTTTTGGGATTTGATATTATACTAGGACACGAAGACATTGCTATAGACTGTTCTTGCCATCATTACTAGCGTGGATATAGGGTATATAGCTAGCTCTTACCCCTATACCAATACAATACCCTTTTTACACACTTGTTCATCTGTCTATTGCAGACATACGGACTCTAGAAATGCTTCCCCGGGGGGGATTTTGTGTTTAAAGTATGTAGATTGTTTGTGGGGAGATCAAGAGTAACGAGCACTATGAGAAGGGTAATAGTGTCGGCCACGAAGCCTATAGCTACACCGCTCAAGGGAAATGGTTTAGAGAACTCGTCCCATCCATTCTTCACGGAGTAGTATTTTTACTTAATATTTCTACAATTGGTATAGGAAGTATTTGAGACATTCTAAGCCGTCTAACACAATCTTGTTGCGAAAGTATCTTGTGGTCAAGAGTATGAAGGACTTGAGAACGATGAAATAGAGCGACTGCTAGGTGAATTACTTCTTGACTCACAGAGCTTCTCACCTCGTATCTTTGTACTTATCTACTCACCCGCTATCCCTCAGCACTAGGACTATAGAAAACTTTCGTATAACCTGACGCGTTCGGGCATTTTGTTTCCTCCTCTTCGGAAAGATTTCAAAATAACTGATAGTAGTATATTGCTTGTGTTCAAATGACCGATTCCATTCCCTATTATAACGCGTCGTTGGTCTTGATAGATATGAGGATGTCAAAGAATTGGGATGCAAGAACTGTAAACGGGGCTGAAGGACGTGCACGTTGTACATTACAGCGACTGGAAAAATAAGGTTAAATGGCGGCAGCTTGACTTGCATACAGTACCGGAACACATCCATAGCTCTTATGTCTATCTACCAAAGCTTTGCTACCGTGCGTGACCGGATGTATACATACCCGTGCGACCTATATATATCGTTGCCGAAGTCAAGCGAAGAGTCCATCTATGGAATGCTTCCGGTTCGATTAGTGATATACAATGATAATGAAGCCCCTCAATGTAGGGAATTGGTGGAAACTGAATGTTGATCTATACCTTCTCCAGCTAGCTGTGCAAAAGGACCGCTCCGCTGTGGTATACAGCTGATTTTCAGCACCTTCGAATTCGGTGAATGTTAGCGCTTACATGAGAGTTCCACAAATATTGAGAATGAGAACAACTGCGTCTATTGGTGCCAGATGAAGTGCTGAAGAAAGTTGTGACGCGTATAACCATGCCAGCCTTCCAAGCCACAAGACGCTACTTAGCTGAACTACAGATGGAACTGTTTGCATTTCTGTTAGCCACCTTCCCACTTCGATTCTTCCAGCGTTCAAACTCCCATCTCCTAAAAAGTCGCGTCATCACCAAAAAAAGGAGGATGCCCAATCTAACAGCACCCGGCTTTGCAACTCGCCGCAACGGGACCTGCCTCAAAGGTCTCGAGACCGACTGCGGTCAAACCCTATACCCTATGCGCGGCTGTTGCCCGATGGACTACGACTGCCCGCAACAATACAATCTAGCATGCTGTCCTCCCGGCCGAAATTGCACTTTGTCACTGCTAGATCCCTTAGTCATCCCTGAGATCCGATGCTCGAATGCGACGTGGGATCTTTTCGACAACGGAGGCTATTTTTGCTGCGAGCATGGGTTAGAGGCGTATAATAAGTCGGGTACAAATGTATGCGCTGATTCGGGTTATGTTAAGAAAAATGACGAGGTGCGTTTGGCGGCGATAAAGCTAGGGACAATGGTTGTGTCGACGGGGTTGTCGAGCACAAGTACGTCGGTGTCGGCTACGGCATCGCATACGGGAACAGAACCGACGGGGAGTCCGGGAACGCCTATCGGTGCTATAGTTGGGGGTGTAGTAGGGGGAATCGCGCTGGTCGCTATTGTCGCAATCCTATCGTGGTTTTTAATACGGCGAAAGCAGAAGAAGGATCCTCAGATACCGGCTTATCAGCGCGACGATGAGATACCAGAACACGGTCTCCAGTACGAAAATAAAGAACGGGCATACGCACATGAAGTATCAGATGAGGGATTATACGAAGTGGGCGATGGAGCGATCAAAGAACTGCCCGATCGTCAGCGCCCGGCAGAGTTGTTAGCATCGTTGGAGTAAATCGAACAGAGCTGGGATAGATTTCAGCTTGGAGTGTCTATAAAAGGAGTTGGGCTTTTCACGAGATTCTTGCCATGTAAGCCTGGCAAAGCTGCATCGCATCAAGATTAATAGATGGTTTGGGAAGAGATTGTTATGTGTTACCTTGTTGGATACTTTTTGAGCACAGGTGGGGGTTGGATATCAAGGGATAACATGAATAATGATACCGTAGAGGTACGTAGCATGAGAAGACGGAAAGAGTCGACAGTGAAGTTGGTGGAGGTGAGTTGTGTATACAATTATGCAAGTGGTACATTGTACGTTTTGGGATAAGAAGTATGGATGGAAGACGCATGAAGTAATAAGTAGAAACTACCTACTTATGGTACATATTCGCAATCGATTCCAACCATTCATCATCGATATGCGCCTTTATTCGATCGCTTTTAAGCTATTGCAGTAGCACAACATTGCCGTTTCTTAAAGCCAGTAATGCATGAACCGGAAAAAGCAATGGATCTCCGAACACCGCTCTCCAGTAATTCAGATGTGTAGCGCTGGGTCAATGGAGAGTGCCTATACACGGGATCACTAAGGCGTTCAACGCCCTGCATGTGTGATGCTACGTACACCATCACTTTTGCTCATTTCCAAGGCCTACGACACAAGCCAGGGTTATGAGTTTATTTGAGATACATTCTCTAATAATCGTACAAGTCAGCTGTAAACCACCAATACCTCTTGAGCAAAACTAATGACCTCTCTAACTCCAACACCCAACCCCCCCGAACTCCTCCACGCCCACAATTGTCCCAATAGCACCTGCACTTTCACCCCCTCCCAGTTTCTACTCCCCTGCCATCCACCCCAGGAAAATGTCGCACACTAAAACCATTCCCCATATCTTTGCACTATACAAACCTACATACAACGAAGGTGTTTCAATAGCTTTTCAATCGTATGTTAAAGTCCTATAGTACTACTATAATTCGATATCTATATTATACTATAGCACTAGTTTTAGGGCTGTATATTTACTTTTCCTACATGTAGAAGCTTCCTCAAGTCACTGAATAAACCCATATTCGAAACGGTACAATGCCCATTAAAGGACGTATCTTCCCACAACTACATAAAACCACAAAAGCGTAATAAACCTATATCAGAGCCCTTCGTGCGCATGAATCAAGACGAGGTAAAAGTTCTAGTATGGTTTCTAATATGCGGCCATTTTCTACACCCAAAATGTCCCATAATACATCCCACCCCCCCCGATCCCAAACAAAACCTCCACCCACCTCACCCCGACGGTGATCGCGTTCGAACCAAACCCGCGCCCCACACCCACACCCCAAAACCCTCACACTGAGCCGCGCACCCGCCTCAACAAAACGCGAGGGATAAGTTGCCAGTAAGTAGCTGTGCCAGGTAATATTAGTTCGGTGCCAACCCAGTTAGAAAACATGCATGCATGCCCAGGCTTTAAAACAAATTCTGTACCATGCCCCACGACAATTCCTACCTCGCAACTCGAATCAAGGCGGCATCGGGACATTGGATATTTCATCCACGCCGGCCCGGAAAGAATGGATGTCTTGCTCAAGAGGTTACTCCAAATCGCAACTGATTATACGGACTAGCATCCGTACCTCTCGTACCCCATCAACAAAATCTCCACCATTACTTCGTACATCAATCATATAAGGTAATATACATATATATAAATATAGATACACGGGGTGTTGCGGATCTCCATAGCGCCGTTCCAGGCACACACAGGCTGCGGGTAAGATCTTTAGTTATGCGCAGGTACGGAATACAATTCCCATCTATTGCCGCGCTCGTTTGTATAGCTAGGGCTTGGGAAAAACTTGGGTCGTGCGCACTACCTCCCTGCAATTTCGATTTTAATCGATTTTCGCACTCGAATCTCTTCTATATCTCAACAAGGCAGATGCAGATTCATAGATGCTAGTTTTTCACTCCATGCAGATGTTTTCGTTGACCTGCAGCAGATGAATGAGCCTCAAATACTTGCATAGGTGGAAATATTGTAGTATGAGTTCAAGTGACAATCGGGTGGCGACTGCGAATAGGGATTCTAAAGGCGAGGTCAGTATGAATGATGGAAAAACACATGTCTCAAAGTAGCTGACTTTGGCGTGCAAACCAGAAGAGCACGCTGTTCGCATTATGAGTGGATGATTAGTGTGAAAGAAGAAGATGGCGGGCTAGTAGTTGGAAAGGGCAACTTTTTTATTAGAAAAAAAAACACGCCTAGTGTGTATTTACAGTTGGCCATTAATGTTGTACCATAACAAGACTGGGAATCGTGAAAGAGCTAAAATTTATTGATGTACATAAAAGATGTCGTAGGGAGTCGAGAGAGCAATATCAGACGGCTAGTTGTAGATTGGCGAGAATCGCAACGCAAGCAACCTCTTATGCTGACATGACGAAGTCGACACAGTTCTCGTATGTCTGCTGGGCAGAAGTACCAAACCAGAACCACTGCATGGTGCATTCTCCAGGTGTCTGGCATGCGGTTCCAAGGTTCTTGGGCATGGTGACGCTGAAGGCGGTATTGTTCGCTGGCAACTGGGCCAGGTTCTCATCGGCGTACGAGTCGAACACGAGAAGGGGCTTTCCGACTTGTTTGTTGGTGGCGGTATTAATGATGGAGACATTGCAAGGGCCCTCGTGGGGAATGGGTAGCACAGCCGTCATGGCGACCTTTTGGCCAGGAGCGAACGTTTGGACATTTTTCATGTTGTCTTCGAATTGGGCGCCCTTGCACAGGCCGATGTTGCAGTCTGCGGCTCCGTTGGAGGGGATGTTCTCGAGCGGACCGGTGCCGTCGGCAAGGATAGCGGCTACGGCTTTGGCACCACAGACTTGCTGCATGACGGGTCCGGGTTGACGAGCGGGCGGGGAGGTGATGTTGCCGTGGGCGAGAGCCGTAGCCACGAACAAGGCGGAGGCGACGAAGGTTGAAGCGTGCATTTTGAAATTACGGATTGGAACTTTGGGTATCTTTGCAAAAGGAAAACGAATGATTAACGATAAGAAATGAGTGACCAGCACAGCGAAGAAGTATAGACGGGATGATGAAGCAAAAACCATGGGCAGCTTGGGGTAGATATGGCCAGCCGGGGCGGAACGTAAGAGGCCCAGCACAAACGCTCAAGGGCGCGGTAAGCCCGAATGAGCTTGTTCTCAACCGGGTGTACTTACATGCGAGAATGTGAAGGGCCGTATCCGTCAAATGCATGTGAAACGCCACACGGCAATGCTGGGTGTTTGATCTCTCGGATCATTTCGTTGGAACGGTATTCGCGATCAAAATGACTAATACCACACGTGCATACCTAACTACCGAGAATGACTTTATCATCGAACACATGTAGCGTCGCAATTGCTGGCAGGAGGTCAAAAAAGGGCCTTGTCCGGTTGCTAGATATAACTAGAAGGCCAACAGTGCGACCGTATCAAAGTAAGCAGCCCAGGAGCGAAGTTGAAGATTGGATAAGCACAGTGGAACATGCTTGGCCATGGATGCTTATGGAGGCTTGATGCGGGCTGAGCAGTGGATGTGGGCTTGTGGTGCCGCTCACGACGTCTCGGCAGTGTTTGAGTAAGTTCGCAGCGGCCTTGGCACGTTCATCGAGCCGGCAAGCCCAAACGACCCATGCACCCATGAATAGCACTATCTATAGCCGTTTGGAACCGTGGTGTCGCGGCCGTAGTCACCGTGGCCGTCTTGAGCGCGGAGAGAAGCTAAAGAGATTGCAGTAATTTGACAGATATGCCTAAGGCCTGGTTGAGGCGAGTGAAATTTGGGTGAATAGGATGTAGCGAGCCAACATGGCTAACTAACGAGGCACCGGGCCATCATGATGCAGCCGTGTGACGTGTGCACGTCTGGGAGCTGTCAAAAAGAAAACATTTTGTTTTCGTGGTGATGGTCCAGGACAATGGAGGCGGGTAGGCTGGTAGGCTGCATTTGGCGGTGTTTGAAGCCGGATAGCTAGCTAATGGAAACTATGTTCGGCGGGGGACGTGGAGTGCGGGGAAAAGACGGTGAGCGACGAGAGCGTGCGCTGGACAACATGCGATATGTGCCGCCAAAGAAAGAACACGGCACCACGGGGGCCATGGAGGCGAAAGATATCGTGAAGCCGGTGATCGCGGTGGGTGTGTGTATGTGTGTGGTGGTTGAGGTTGAAGGCACGGGTTAATAAGCAGCGCCCACTCGTTGGCCCACGCACCGCCGCCCACAACAATTACGGCTACGGCGACGGGAAGAGCGTCAGTCTTCACTAAGCGAATCTAATGACGTAGAATAGAGCGAGGGTCACTTCCCTGTCCTTGCCAACTCACCTGAGTTCTCTTCATTTATCGAGCCCAACAAATACTCCCTCCCCATCTTCCCTCTTCCATCCACCTCTCTCTCTCTTCCTCTCTCTTCTTCACTCATCAGCTGCCTCAATTGACTTCCTGATACCCAGTTCCCCCGAATTACATTGAAACACCGCAATCATGGGCAAGGCACGTACCTGGACTTGACTGCTCTTCTGCCCCGCTACCCCGCACTAACACAGATATCAGGCCAAGTACATCCTTCTCGACTGTGACAACACGTTGTGCCAGTCGGAGCGTCTGGCCTTCGAGGCCTGTGCCGAGCTCACCAACGAGCTGCTCGAGAAGCACAAGATCGACTTCCGCTACACGACGGAGCAGCTGCTCGAGGACTTTGTTGGCCACAACTTCCGCGGTATGCTCAAGGCACTCCAGCCCAAGCACAGCTTCGAGATGTCAGACGAAGAGCTCGAGACATATGTCGATGCTGAGCTCGGCCGTGTCACCAAGAAGCTCTCCGAGAAGGCCGTCGAATGCCCCGGCGTGACGGAACAACTCGAGCTCCTCAAGGAGCAGGGCGTGCCCATGTCCGTCGTCAGCACCTCCGCCAAGAGCCGTGTCGTTGCTTCTCTCGAGAAGTGCAACCTCGACCGCTTCTTCCCCAAGGAGCATGTCTACTCAGCCGCCACCTCCATGGACAAGCCCAGCTCCAAGCCCGACCCCGCCATCTACAACTTTGCCTGCGAGAAGCTTGGTGTCAAGAACGAGGAGGCCATAACGGTATGTACTTCGAATGACGTACACTGACTCGCCTTTGGACCACCTTTGCTGACTTTGTGCCGCCTAGGTCGAGGACAGCAAGTCGGGTGCCACCGCCGCCATGCGCGCGAACATTCCGTGCATCGGCTACGTCGGTATCTACGGCCTTGAGGATGGCAAGGAGAAGATGGAAGAGATGGCCAAGATCCTCAAGGAGCAGACCAAGTGCAAGGCCATCATGTACGACTGGAAGGATTTCCAGAAGCACGTGAAGGAGGTTGAGGCCCAGATGTAAAGGCCTTCGGTTGAGAATACGTCTTGAGCTCGCATGCATCTCATTGGCGTTGGGAAAACCTTTGCTGGTAGAACCAAGGACGATTGGTGAAAAAGTCGGCGATACACCACTACAGAAAAGCTGGCGTCAAACCTCTGACACCATTATACTTAGTATAAGCACAGACAATATCACAGATCTGTTCGGTGCGATTCTGTCTGTCGCAAGTGTTGTTATTTGAGGCTGGCCCCCCATTTTTTTGGCCGCATGTTTTCTCGTCACAAACAATGCGGTAGCCGGTGGGCGGGCGAGGGCCTGTTGTGTTGTCAGTGGACTCCGGCGACACACTTCTCCGTACAACAGCTGATTGCAAGCAAGTATTCAAAGCTGGAAAGACTCTTTTGAAGTGAGGTCACGGTCTCAATCACGTAATGATGCAACCTGCCATTTACGGCTTAGTGGCCGAGGTAGCGTGAATTGCGGAAGATGCATCAGATGGCAGCACCAGCCAACCACTCCAAACCTTCATCACCTTCACTTTACGACCATACTCCGCGTATAGCTATTCGTTACTCCGTAATGTGTGCAAATCTGCTCAAATCAACTTGCTCTCACCTAGAGGTCTTGTATATATAAATCGAGTGCCTTGTTACACGCTCGCTCACTCTCTTTCAAAGGAAATGCGGATTTGCTTGCTTGATGCACCATCACCAGCAGTCATCACTCACCTAGCAAACACACAGCGGCTGGCCACATATCGCTCCAAAGCCATGCTATACAATGCCGATATGACACCCTCACGTTGCGTTGTCGATATCCCCTCTCCTCATACAACCCTGCGATTGCGCTATCTCCGCAATCTATCTTTTGAAGAGACAGACTTTCGGCGCCAACTACGATAAGGGCAGTTTGCCTTCGGTCCATACCACTCGATAACTGCATAGACTCGCCCGGCATGAGCATACACGTGCTTGGATGTCTACTTGGGCACTTGGCGGCGTCTTGGAGTTGAGGCGGAAGTGCGTTGGCTGTTGTGGAGCCTCCGTCTGCCTTCGGGAGACGAGCGTGCCACCATGCCAGCCCACAGTCCCATTGAGCGATCAACGGCCAACGACGTTAAGGCTAAGAGGTGTGCAATCTAGGCATTCTGGGCGTGGCATCACCCTCTGCGATCTGACATGGGTTTCACTGTCGCCAAGGCCTTCTTAATTGCGCCTCCTTCCTCTTCCGACCTTCGTCACACGACGTAAGCTTTTATTAATCTACACCTATCGACCAATATTGCCACTTTATACAGCCAGCAAAACTTACGAGTGTCCTGTCGCTTTCCAATCAGACCATCGTGCCTGTTGGCTCAGAGCGGGCCTTGTCGTGGGGATTGGGAAGGCAGCAAGTTTACCTGCCGGCTTGGCCACCGACGATGCGACTACGTGCTTTCCTAGTGCACCATATCTGGGGGTATAAAGTCAGTCTCTGAGTCCTACTCTGGAAAGCCACCCCGCCTCCTTCGTTCAAGCTGTCAGGGATTCGCCACCATCATGTTCATTCGCAGTGCTCTATTGTCACTGTCCGCCCTTGCGGCGGCTCGAGAGCTACCCAAGGATGAGGTCAAGGCTGCAAAGTTGTACGACTCTGGCATCAAGCACCAGAACAACATCGCTCTCAAGATGGTACGTGACATCTTCATCCCGGACGAAGCCTGCAACTAACAACTCTTATAGGAAGCCTTCGCTCGGGAGGAGGCGGCCGGCAGATACGAGTCTTCGCAGTACCAGGAGATTTCGGAGCGTGTAGAGTGCACCAATGGCACTGCCACCTATGGCAAAGACACTTTTCGTTGCAGCAACATAGATCTTTACCACTTCATGTCGCATTCAGCCCTAGGCAGCACCTTGGGATTTGGCTCTTCATCTTGGGGATGGACCAGCGAAGATGGCCGTGAGTTTGTCGCCATCGGCCAACAGGATGGAACTGCCTTTGCCGAGATTACCAAGAGCGGAAAGTTCAAATACCTTGGACGCCTTCCCCAACACTCGGTCCCCAGCCAGTGGAGGGAAATCCGTGCCCACAACGACCTCATGATCATTGGATCGGAAGCCCGGGGTCACGGCATTCAGATCTTCGATATGAAGAAGCTACTCGAGCTGGACGGTTCCAAGCCTGTAACCTTCGACAAGGTCAAAGACCTGGTTGGCCACTACGACAAACTCCCAAGTGGTCGTACGCATAACGTTGTCACCAACCCTGCGGGCAATTACATCTACTCTGTTGGAGCGCAGCCGAGAGACGATGCCTGCAAGTCCGGTATCATCTTCATCGACATCACTGACCCCTCGAAACCTACCAACGCTGGATGTGCCTCTTCTGACGGTTACGTCCACGACGCGCAGTGCGTTTTCTACAAGGGGCCCGACACACAGTATCTTGGCCACGAGATTTGCTACGGATACAACGAAGACACGCTTACCATCTATGACATCACCGACAAGAAGAACCCACAAGTGCTTTCCATCACCTCGTACGAGGGTGCAGCATACACCCACCAAGGTGCCCTCGTCGATGTCGATGACCAACGCTATCTTCTTCTCGACGATGAGTATGATGAGTATGACAAGCTCGGCCCCGGTGTCTCCGGAAACCCCATCACTTACATCTGGGATATCTCCTCGCTCAAGGCCCCAAAGCAAACTGGTCTGTACAAGTCTGGCGCCAAGGGAATCGACCACAATCAGTATGTGGCCAACGGCTTTGCCTATCAATCGAACTACGGAACAGGTTTCCGCGTTTTGGATATTCGTTCCATTCCTCAGGATCCTACGGGTGCCGGTGTCAAGGAGATTGCGTGGTTTGATATCCACCCTGAAGATGACAACGAGCCTGGAGGTGGCACTGTTAGTTTCGTCGGCACTTGGAGCTCGTATGCGCTTTTCAAGTCAGGCTTCATCTTTGTCAACACCATGGACAGGGGTGGCTTTATTCTGAAGCTCAAGGCAGGTGTCCAGGTTTAGATTGCCAGCATCTCGATAGTATGGATTGTGTAGGTATGATTTCCGTAGACACGATAATGACAATCGATACTGGGCCACTTTCGTTCTAATGTCGAGAGATGCCGTATCTAGATACCAAGTACTCCGTATTGCGATAGTATAGGAACGGCGATGCATCAGCCATAATAGTCTAGTCCATATTGAGCTAGAGCCTTAGGCCTTGGCAGGCGCCTCCCGTCAATGCCGTCACCAAAGAAAATACTCCGTCATCAATTCCACCCTACACGCTTCACCACATCACGAGACATTTGGATATTATCCGCCAGTTCTTCCAGTCCTCGTCTGGTCGTTGACGATCTCGCTCCCGTATCTGTACCTCGTCAGCAACAGGGCAAAGCGAAACTCGGGATGAAGTGGAATTCAAGCCAATACGCCACCGCTGTGGCCGTCCCGTCGCGACGTTATCTCTTGCGCCGAGAATCATTCTTCAACCCCACAAGGCTTTCGGTCCGTCGTTCTTGGCAACCTAGACGACTTCCCAATCAGCATAATGATGCCGTGCCGCGACCAGTTCCTAGGGCAGCGCAAATACTCTGTAGTAACGATGGAGATATGAGAGCCCCTGTACGGAGTATCAATGGGAAGTCTTCCGTGGATCTTATCGACACCCTCCTTCCCAATCTGGATAGCGCAAGAGTATAATGTCCCAGCAGAGATGAAGGGAAATGCCTTCTATAAGCGCCAAGACGCTGGAGAACGGATGCCACGGGTTAGACAGGGGATCAAAGGTGAATTGAGTTAGGGAAGGCGAGCGATGGTGCAAGATGGCGTTTGCGCGCTGGTCTGGTACAATATCTATCTGAGATGTGATTGTTCAAATGTTTGATCGAGCTGCCTTTTTGGGAAAAGCGGGCCGATAATGGCTTCGGAGCACGACTTCAACCTGCAGCTTTACGAAGATCTGGTTGTCGGGTACGCGACTCGCATCGGCGCAAACTGGGGGCAACATACTTCGTATAAGAGGCGAGTGTGTGCTGTGGATTTGTTAGATGGTTAGGGTTTTGGGTTCATTGTTTCCCTAGGCCTCCTCTTCGACAGTCCATCCGACGCTGGTTTTTTGCAACAACTTGCTAAAATCAAGATGAAGACCACGGCATTTCTCGCTGCGGCGGCTGTTACTGCGCCCGCTGCAGCTCAAGGCTATAAGCCTGTCGTCTCATCGGCGGAATTGGCCAAACTAGTCACAATTGATGAGTTGGTTGCCGGAGCGCAAGACCTCTACGACATCGCCAAGGCAAACGGAGGGCAGCGTGCTTTCGGTGGAGCGGGACACAACGCCACCGTTGAATACATCTTTAATGCTTTGCAGGAGACGGGTTATTATGACGTGTACAAGCAACCTTTTGTCGAAGAGTATATGGAAGCGAAGACAGAATTGAGTGTTGGGGGAACCGAGTACAAGGCAAAATACTTGGTGAGTTTTTGTATATCCTCAAAAACTACGCACACTATAATATGATGCGAGCTGAAACTATGCTAACGCTTGATAGACTTACTCCCCCTCAGCCAGCCTGACAAGACCCCTCGTCGCAGTAGCCGACATCGGTTGCAACGTCACCAACTTCCCAGCAGCAGTTTCTGGCAACATCGCCTACATCAAGCGTGGGTCATGCTCTTTCTCTGAGAAGGTTACCAATGCCAAAAACGCTGGCGCCGTCGGAGCAATCATATACAATCATCTCAACGAGTCTCTCTCTGGTACCCTCGGGGGACCAGGCGACTGGATCCCCGCTGTAACCGTCGACTGGGCTCCCGGACAAGCTATCCTCTCACAGCTTTCTTCCAGCGGAGAAACCGAGGCTCACATTCGCGTCAACGTCATCCAGGAGAACAGAACGACTTACAACGTCATCGCCGAAACAAAAGGCGGTGACCACAACAACGTCATCGCCCTAGGAGCCCACACAGACTCAGTCCCTGAAGGTCCCGGCATCAACGACGATGGCTCCGGCACCATCGGCGTCCTAACCGTCGCCAAACACCTTGCAAACTTTAACGTCAAAAATGCAGTTCGCTTCGGCTTCTGGTCCGCCGAAGAATTCGGCCTCCTAGGCTCCTACCACTACATCAAAACACTCAACGGCACCATCTCCGGCAACGCCACCGAACTCCAAAAGGTAAGAGCATACGTCAACTTCGACATGATAGCCTCCCCCAACTACGCCCTAGGCGTCCACGACGGCGACGGCTCCACCTTTAATTTCTCCGGTCCCCCCGGCTCCGCCACCATTGAAAAGAATTTTGGCGCATTCTACATTTCTAAGAACCTGTCTTTCGTTCCCTCCGAATTCAGCGGCCGCTCTGACTACGCTGCGTTCCTTGAAAACGGCATCGCGTCCGGCGGCACCGATACGGGCGCCGAGGGCCTGAAGACAGAGGACGAAGCCGCGCTTTTTGGTGGAGAGGCGGGTGTCGCTTATGATGTTAATTATCATGGCCCTGGGGATACCGTGGATAATCTTGCGTTGGATGCATTTTTGTGGAATACGCAGGGGATTGCAGACGCAGTGGGGAGGTATGCAGTTGATTTCGAGGATATTCCCAAGGCGAACGTTAGTGGGATTGCGAAGAGGGATCGTGTGGCGGGGATGTGGAGGAGAAAGTTTGAGGGGGTGGGGAGTGGAATGAGGACGGCTAGGGCGGGGAGGGGAAGGGACGTTGGAAGGTAAATTCTCAGTGGGGAGTGGATTACACGATATCAACTTGATTAAACTGTGTTTTATCGATGATGATGATGATGATGATGATGATATTGAAAATAATATTACTCTTCCTTGTCTATATCATTCCTTCCTTCTTTTTTGGAACTTTGAAATTAGATTTATTATTGTCTATCTTTCCATCCATCTATTGCATTGCATTGCATTACGTTGATCGTGTATATACGGAGCATCTACAGAGTACAGAGTATGTCGACAAAGTAAATGGACAACCATCCCTGTAGTTGGTTACCAATCTCGAGATTAAACTTCACAATTAAACTTGCAAGATATATTGTCATGTACGTATCTACTTGTATGTTAAACTTGACTATAGTTACTAACTAACTATAACTACTAATTACTCGATAATATCCCAACATCCCCATCACCCCGTCTCCTGCCTGGTACGTCTTTCTTTCTTGTTCCTTGTTCGTATTGACTACTTAGGCATGCAAGTCTACTAGGTAATCTATGTTCCGTATTCCTCATGGGCAAGCAATGTCTTTTCTAGCGTCGCTGGTGTGGAATTCGCTTTGGTTGTTTCATGTACATTGCCAGTTCAGCATGGCTGTTGGTTCTTTGGAGCGCTTGGAGGACTGCTGGGGGTTGGGGGAAGGTGTTGATTAGGAGGGTTGCTGGATATCTGGGGGCTTGGGCTGTGTGGATTGGGAGTGAGGGGGAAATTGCGTCATTGTTGCTATCTCGATCTTGGGTAAGATGCTATATGGAACTTGACACATGATTGGAATTGCACATATTCGCCGTGAAGCGGGCATGTATTTGGGTATTTGTTTGTTTGATTTTTTAGAAAAGGGATAGATTAGACTCATCCGTATCGAACTTCGCCCGTGCCTTCTCGGAACCAATCGTCGGCTGCGAGGCTCTCCTCTGCTGTAGCGTAATTGATGATGGTGCTTTTTGTAGTCGTGTAGGCGTGGTACGCATCCAAGGGTTCTGTTAGACTTTGGGATGTCATGGCGAAAGTTCTTGAGATACTTACCAACACCATTCTCACTTCCCACTCCCGAGTTCTTGATCCCGCCCCATGGGCTACTTGGATCGTTCCGATGGTGCGTGTTTACCCAGCAAATGCCTGCCTCGATACTCTCCGAGACACGATATGCTTGTGCAAGGTCTTGTGTCCAGATAGCCGCACCCAAGCCGAATTCGCTGTCGTTCGCGAGAGCCAGTGCTTCTTCTTCGGTTTCGAAGCTAACGACTACGATGACCGGGCCAAATGCTTCCTCTTTCCAGATTCGGGTATCGACAATCTTCTTGGTCAAGCTGTCGGCGAGAATGGTTGGTGGGTAGAAATACCCTTTTGAGAAATCTGTACCGTCTATTGCGGACTCGCCCGCCATACGCTTGCCGCCAGCCACGACCTCCACGCCTGCATCTACGGCATCATCGACGAGAGTTCGAACATTGACCAGTTGCTTCGCGGATATTAGAGGGCCCATCATCGAGTCTGGATTCTTTGGGCTGCCCATTCGTCGTTCGATGCTCTCGGCCTTTGATTTAATCTTTTCGAGAACGGTACGCAGGATGCTTGAATGGACGATGATTCGTGTCGCAGCGACACACGTCTGCCCGCTCGCGATAAAGCTGCCGAAAGCTATACCATTGACAGCAGCCTCGACGTTCGCTTTATCAAAAACAATCAATGGCGCCTTACCACCAAGCTCAGCCGTATAATGTGCAAGATTACCTCCGGCAATTGCACCAATAGCCCGACCAGCTGGCGTTCCTCCCGTGACATCCACCTTCTTGATCAACGGATGACTGACAAGCGCCTTTCCCGTAGTAATACCATCACCAGTGACAACGTTGAATACCCCATCCGGAACTCCAGCCTCTTTCATCAACACCCCCAACTCGATACTCGTTAATGGCGTCAGCTCGCTCGGCTTCAACACTACACAATTGCCAGCTGCCAAGGCAGGCGCAATCTTCTTGACCGCAATCAGCATTGGATGATTAAACGGCGTGATTTGTGCAACCACGCCCAGTGGTACGCGATCAATCCAATTATGCAGTTTGCCCATGGTAGGAAGGACGCTTCGCTCTTCCGTCCGAATCAAACTGGCATAGTACTTGAACCATTTCACTAATGTCGGTACTTGCGCATTCATCTCTCGGATCGCCCGTCCAGTTTGCTTCACCTCAAGTTCGATCAACCGGGGGAGGTTCTTGATCAAGAGCTCTGCGATGCGATCTAAGGTGTCAGCGCGCACATGGCGGGGCGCTTTTGACCACACGCCGGACTTGAATACTGCGTGGGCATGCTTGACAACCTCGTCGATATCCTCCTCGGATGCTGAATGGCAGTGTGCGATGATTTCTCCGGTGGCGGGATCCTCGATTGGAATTCTGAGACGTGGTCAAAGAACGCGCTGGGCGAGTGACAGTGATGATTTAGCTGACTGACTGCTCCGCTCTGCCTTCTTTTTCTTGGCCACCAATCCACATCTTGTACGTCTTTGAACCCATTGTTGTAGATGAAATGGATGAAGGAAATGCGAAAATGATGGTGGGGGGAGTGTCGGAGATGGCCGAGGTTCGATAGATAGTTAAGTGTAGATCATACGTCTTGGCATTGACTAACTGGCATGACTTGAAATTAGTCTGGACATTGTTTCTTGAAAGCTTATTGAAATACCATGAGGGATATATATTTTTGAGGTGGCCTTGATCATCTCTCTCGTCGTCAATATGGGTGTGAGGAAAGTATATATCACGTGTGACGCTACGCTGCTTGAGTTCAAGTGCCGTACAAGCCGCCCCATCCTTTATACCATTTGTATCCGTCATGCATCCGGTGAAATATCCTGAACATATTTATCTAAATAATTTAGTTGGTGAGGACCTAACCTTCATTTGCATTAGAAGGAGATAAGAGAAGGCTCTACTAGTACTGCATTTAAACCCCAAAATTCGTATAGTGTAGAAGTGGCTGTTGAGGTGTCGTTGTATTGGGAACTTGAGAATCACGGAGTATCTGTATTTCACTCATGGCAACCACCTTCTTGCCAACCCTGGCTACTCTGCGTATATCTACCAAATGCCAGCTCTCCCAAAAGAACGCTTCCAGTGACGGCGAAGAAGAATCCAATATTATCTACGAATCAGGTTAGTCGCAGACACTAGCATACTTAAGATATAACTTGAATGAACTCTATAATCAGGGCAGGAAAACTCCGCGAAAAGGACCTACATGTCATCACTGCGAGCATACTACATTCAGTCAGTATGGTCCTCAGGTCTTGACTCGACATACTTACAGAATATACCCAATGACAGCCCTCGTAAACTCGAACAGTGCCCGAACTCCATCCCGCTTCGCACTCCACGGAGCATTCGCAATCCAAAACCTCCTCTTTCCACCCTTACCAATCTTCTCAATCGAATCTCCATGTTCCGTCCGCGGCATAGGACTCAATGGCTCCAGCTCTTCGCGTGCATCGGCATCAAGTGACGGAAACCCATGTTCCCCATTCTTCGAACCATCCCACGTTCTCTCCAGCTGCGATTTAAGTGCTGCAAGAAAGCGATTGAAAAGCCCGAGCGCAAAGAGGAAGATGAGCGTAAAAGCATATGCAGTCGGCGTATTGGTAACCCATTGCGTAAACCAGAGCGTAACTCGTGTATCGGCTGAAAACGTGGTCGCCATTCCCGGCATGGCGTCTCCAGTGCTCATAGGCATGCTAGGCATGTTCATATCCATGTGGTTCATCTCCATGATCGCAGCGATTGAGATCGATCGGACAGGACTTTGATTGAAAGACACACGATGTTACCAGAAGGTGATGGTAGCGAGAAGGGAGAACACAATCCGCAATCAAAGTGCAATTGCAATATCTTTATTGAAAGTCCAGATGAGTAGGATTGCGGTAGATTGATGTGCGCGCTTTGAGGGCCGTGCGGGTGTGTCTCGTTCGTGTTCCGTGGCGCTGCCGCCTAACTAGTTATTGTGGAAGTGAGCAAGTTTGCGCTTGTTGTATTTTCGACAAGTGCTCCACCAAACAACTTTGTAAAGAGATATTTAAACATCTCTTTTATGAACATGGACTGTCCGAGGGTTTCTAGCTGACTAGGAAACCAATGTAGTTTTATAGACCCGCACAGCACTGACAGTACATATCGTAGTCTTGATGCATGTGATGATACAGTTCAGCAATACTTCAACTAACAAGTCACGTAAGCCGGATGTTACAAGAGTATCATAAAGATCTTCTGACGAGCTGAAGAATGCCGCACGACAGAAATGAAAGGAACGTGATCGATGGAATACGGGTTTCAAAAAGGCCCACGCTCAACATATGCAGTACTCAAGCAAACCTACTTTCAGACCCATGTTAGATACTGCGATATAAGATCATTGGACTTGAAACCAGCTGGATCGCTCATAGGATCACCACTGTCTCGTTCATAGATCTGGGCCCCGAATAATGACCCACGACTTGATGCATTAGGCGATACCCATGGGAAAAACTACCTCACTTCAAGATATTGCTCCACATTTCTACCCACTATTCATCTCCTTCGCTTGCAGAGACTCCTATGGCGGGCACCAAACACAAGCAAGCCTTCAGCTTCGCCACTTCGTCCCTCGCCACGATTATGCAGGTGACGGCTAGCGGCAAGTCTTACAATGGATCGTATGTCCCGCCTTCCACATATAGCTCATGTCTAAAATTGTTCCGGCCTTTCGAGGCTGGCTTCATGAAGAACCTTGTAGTAATAACAAGGTAAGTACTGAATTCGGGTACCTGTTTGCGTTCAAGCACCGTGGAATCTCGACCCGTCGACTAACAAATACATAACGAACCTTTGCTATAAATTCACGAGAAACGGCGGAAACTTCATCGACTTGAGGGTACTTTGGAAAGATCATCAATCAATCATTGCTCCTAGCTTTCTTGCGAGAAACATCTCTGAACTGATCTATCAACTAACTATCATAACTACTTTCCTCGGTATATAGCGCAGCGAATCCACGCCACTAAGCCGCAGATGATTGCCTAAATCAATAAACATGACCTAGGGTAGATCTTCAGAACCCGCATGATAAATCCATGTGACTTTTGGCTCATCTGTCAGCTGCTATATTACTAGTCTCACATATCCGCATTTCTCGTCGCCGTAGAGACCTTTATTGCGGAGATAATGCAATAGGAAAGGTCCTGGCTGGTTGCCTTAAGGATGTTATAGTTTTGTTGAAAGATCTGACAGTACTTGAGCGAATTGTCAGATGGGTAGTGGATTGGCAAGAACTTGCTACGGTTCACTTCCAGGTGATGATTGTTCGTCAGCTACAACCCTGTCAGGCGGCAATCGCGAAGCAATCTGCATATTCTAAAGTTCTAATCTCGTTTTCAAAATTCCGTTACCCGACAAAATTCCACTCACATCCGTATCATGAGACTAGTATGCCAGTACGTCGAACTCTTAGTAAGATTGCGTACTGAAACCCAAACTCGAAAAATCTCTATAATGTCCAAAAAGTCTGTATAAAACTCCCCCCCCCCCCCCATCTCCAAAACCGCGTAAAACCCCTTTCTAATCCAACAACATCACCACCACCACCACCAACTACTATCAAAGCTTCGTCCCAGCCTTGAATCGAATGAGTCCATCTTGAATCGTAGTCGCAGTATGCGTACCAGAACCATAATCCCACATACGGCTCGTATGCAAGACCCTCCCCCCAGCCGCACGAGTTACCCAAGACTCCTGCATAAACCACTTCCGACCATCCCTATCGCCTTTTCCATCGCCGTCAAGATTACAAAGGGGAAGCGAGCCTTGGTCGAAAAGAGTAGGATCGGCGTTGGGATGGTTAATGCGAGGTTCGGGGAGCATGATGAGGTCTTTGATGCCGACGTGGAAGATTACAGTGTGCGAAAGAGAGGCCATCCGGGTGAAGTTGTCGCCGAGGGAGAGGTGTTTTGGGATGATGGAAAGCGAGTTGCGGTCCGAGGCGTATAGATGTGCGCAAGCGTGCAGATTCGCTGCTCGGGTGAGTGAGAAAGCAAAGTACGAATGTGGTGGAAATGGCGCCGTAGGAAGCGGTAGCGACCCACGTAGTGTGTAAAAAACAAGCTGTCTTCGATCGATCGGTTGAAGCTTAGAATTAAACTCTTTCGTGTCGACTTTTCGGAGGTGTAATCCACCTATTGGATTGAAGTGTTCCGGATGTTGCGGGAGGTAGGTATTTTGAAACCATTCGATATCATTACATGGTGCGACTGGGTGTTCCATAGGTTCGTTTTCTCTACCTTTTAGAACCTCACGATACATTTCATTGATATCCATTCGGTCTTGATAGTCGACTGAGGAGCTTTCTTCGCGTTTGAAGGAGCAAGTGCAGGTGAACATTATGCCTTTCTCGGCACCCTGGGTAACGGTCACGCTTCGAGAACAGTAAGTATATCCGTCCCGGATATTATGGACCGTGTATACAAAGTATTCTGACGGACGACCTCCCAAGGTAAACCACCCAGTTATATTCTGTCGTGGCATTAGTCTTGGCGCGGTGAAGGGATAAGCTGACCTGTCCGCACGTGAATCAAGTACCCTTCTTCCACCGTTTGAGCGGCAGCCCAAGCTGCTTGAGCGTATACGTGACCTCCATATGTGCCATTCTCAGCCCCAGTAGGCGAGTACGCCTGAGTGATAGATCGAAAGGTGCAATCGTCGATTTTCTCGAGCTGCATCACGTGGTCAAAGGAACGAACGCGTCCGTGAGCGTCAAAGTAAGGCCGGGGCGCCATTTTGCAATCGACGTACAGAGGAATTAGTAAATAGATTTCACAAAAGCAAAAAAGGAATTGCAAGTTTAGACGGCAACACTTGGTACTAGGTAGATACATGATGAATAATTATCTGACGGAAAAATAGAAGAATCGAACCAACAACCTCGGGACTCGCGGGCGGGGCTGTAACTTAGTTAACTTATTGTATGTAAAATCGATAAGAACTCCGAGTCATCACAAGATATCAAAAACCCTTGAACTCTCAACACCAGGAACTACAAATATATATAAATCAGCGAGGCATAGCTACTACGGATGAAGGAAGTAATACCAATGCAAAATTGCTCTCAAAGGTATATATCCACTTCCTACACTAGTTAATTGGCTCGATGCTCCGCTTGCAGGATAACCAGCACAAGCAAGGCCCATCAACAACCATGAAACCCTCTATCCCCCTATATCAAGTATATAAACGCTCAACAGACCAGAAATCTTTCCACAATCTCATTCCAGTATATACAGCTCTTCCTGCTACATTCACGTGTGTTTCCCGATACAGACTAGCGTATTTTTAACACACCCCAGTACAAAAGAAGCCCTCGCATACCAACAATCAACCAATCAGTGACTATCATCAAACTGAAATATAGTATACAAGACTCCATTTTCGCTTCTAAAACTGGATTCCTATATTTCTTTTTCGTGTAATCACATACATTACAGGCGATGTATACCGGTGGAAAAATCATCCAAGCCATAACACAGCGAGAATTGTATTTAAAAAAACCACATAGTGCCAGAGAGAATCTTTCCATAAGAAGATTCAAGCAAAGGAGTGTGCGGAATTAACATTAACTGGCTTTGGTGGGGGATGAGGAATTTGCATCGAGGGAGTATTGAGGATTGTTGGAGGGAGGGTGTGATGAGTTCATCTATCGATAAAAAGCTAGTGTTAATGGAGAAATAGGGTACTACGTCGATAATCGTGTAGGGTTGATGGCTATGCTGAGCGTACAAATACAACTTCACAAAGAACAGACACTACTTGAACATCTACTCTGTCATTATTACATGTGGAATTCCATGTCAAGGCAAAGGTCTGACAGCAATCTGCTCACCCCAAACTCCGAAGACAGTTTTTCTTTCCATCCATTTCCATTCCATCGATAACCAACACGAGCCCGCATTTTGAATCCAAAACCCTACAGCCTGCAAAACCCCACGCCTCAGTCATGAGACCAATGACGCCGTCCTTTCCATTCTCCCACTCACGCTACCTCATCCCTCATCTTCTTTTCCCTCCTCCTCTCCTTCTCCAACTTCCTCTTTTCTCCACCCCTAGCCCTTCGCTTCTTCTTCTTCTTCTTTTGCTCGACCGCGACCTCCTCATTCGCACTATCATCCCAGAAACTCGAATCCTCCAGGCTACCATCTTCCTTCATTGCTTCGAAGAATTTCAGCTCCTCTTCCCCTATGTGCTTCAAACGTTTCTTCAACTCAATTGCCCTGGCAACCGTCTCTTTAGCGTTGGAGAGCTGATCCTGAAATAGACTTCTAATCACAAGCTTCAGATGCAAGTCCCGCTCCAGGTCATCTAGACACTCGTCAAACTGCTCTGCCTTTTCTTGATCTCCAAGCTTCTCCCTTAACTTTTCAATTACATAGACGGCGCCAGCATGGTAGGAAGCCAACCTAGATTGATTGCCTTTCCAGAGATTCTCAATATGTTCGTGGTCGAAGGACAAGTTGAACTTAGTGAGGAAATCGATCGTGCTCGGGCCGTAGAGTGCAGTAAGCTCAGGTGTAACACGCAGATGAAGAGCATGGTAGACGTAAGCTACACCGCCAAAGCAGATTTCTGAATGGTGCCGGTCATTGTCGTAGACTTCTCTGTCCCAAAGTGGCCAATCCAGATCCTGAAAGCGGGACGTCTTTTCGGCAACGGGCATGAGGCCGGCGATGGGGTCGCGCTCAGCTATCGTCTGAGTAGAGGAGTCTTCATCGTTGACTGTCAGTATTCGCGAGAGTTCATCATCACTATATCGGCTCGGCGTATTGTTTGAATAATCTTCGTCGCTATCGTTTGTTGCCCCATGGAGAAGATGATCATCTGCGCCGCCCTCTACCTTTGTCTGCGTGGCGGCTTCTGCTATACGTGGTTCCTTCTCTTTGCTTGAGTTTCCTGTCACATCCTCAGAAAAGCCAACTGTGGGCACAGCCGTCGCCTCGCTTGAGATGTCAAGGGCTGGAGTGGGTGTATGTTCAACGAGTGTGGGAGAGCTGGGAGAGCTGGGAGCCTTCGGTTTTACTTCCAAGAGATCAGCCCCATTAGCAATGCTCGACTCCTCCTCAACCGCCGGGACCGAAAAACCACTCGAACTATTTCCAGAAATGGAAAGTTCAGGAGTAGATGTCATGCCTTCCTCAGCAATTGCCTTTTCCTCCATATCCATAACCTTCGGCAACGGACCCCCCAGTGCAGCCAGATAAACGCGCTTGACCGACTGCGGTGACGCGCCGCGAAACACGCTCGACGTATCGAACGAAACGGACGTATAAATAGACGGAAAGAATGGGCTAGCGATGAACCCGATATCCTGACCGACTGCGTATGAAGCGTGGTCCGAGAGACGCGATAATTCTGTTCCTGTGTCTGGCGTTCGGTCGAGGTGGGAATAGTTGTCAGTTGGAGTAACGAAAGGTGTAGAGATGTGCTGGTAGGAGGGGAAATGTGAGATGCTGCCTAATTCTGGAGACGTGGCATCTAGTGCGTTCTCCACGAATGTGTTGTCACAAGTTCGAAGCATTGGGGCGGCAGGTGGGAGGGCAGCCTCAGGAAGAAGTGAAGGTGAGATGGGTTCGAGAGGGAGTGACGGTGTAATAGACTCGTGCGATCGCGGGTGGTGGGTGTGTTTGTTGTTATTCCAAATCCAGTAAGGGCGATAGTGGGTGAGTGGTTGTGAAAAGCAAGAGCAGGATTTTATAGCAAGCGATTTCTGCTCGTGCAAACGGAGAGGATGAAAGTGAGCGCGAGGGGTTGTATTCTGTACGTCACTGACGCAATAAAAGTAGCGAGAGAGAAGTAGGTCTGGATATGAGTCTCGACAGTTAAAGAGTTTGTAACGGATTTGTGGACGCGGAGTAAGACTCTAGAACTTGTTCCAGTTGCTGTGCTGGACTGTTTGTATTTACTCGCAAACCCAACCTCTAGGAAGAGCTTTTCGATCTACCGCCAAATTCCAAGACTTATCTAGCAATCGCCGTATCAGTCAAGTAACTCAATCCGGTCGAATTCTCTAGATACATATCATAATTGGCCTGAAGGTGCTCTTCGTTTCTGTTACAGACATATGACAATATTTCGAAATAACTAACCCCCACCTAAGCTCCTCCCTCCCTCTTAGCATACTCCTCCTCCATCCGCTCCTCGTACAACCTCTCCGCCTGAATCTCCTGTTCAGTCTTCTTCGGCTGCTCGCTGTTCTCCGCCTGCGTGACGCTCGCCACAGACTGCGTCGCCGGATTTGCAACCTCGAGCGTTGTGTGGGCGGATGCCGAGGAGATGGTTGATTTATCGGTTGTGGAGGGGACGGGAACAGGCATGGTGATAGGTGTATTGAAATGGATGTATAGTTCTTGGGCTTGCGGGGGGACAGTTGGGATGGATATGTAATCTATGGGTATGATTTTAATTGTGGTTGTTATTTTCGTATTGGTGATGATTGTGTTTGTAGATGTTGTGGTGGTGGGTGAGAAGATGTAATAGTAAGTTGCATATATAACTACCTTCAAAAGGATTACGTCATAGTGGCTGTGCAGGTGTGGCTGGAATCTTCGAGATGCGAAGCATCATACTTCCACGTGACTTTGTACGTCAACATCTGGCATGAGTGAGATGCGCCACGTTGCATTCACGGCTGCGTCTTTGGCGACGCCCAGTGTTATAAAGTAGTATCTAGTCAATGTTTCTGATTCGTGAGGAATATGGAATTTCTATATTGCCTGAAGGGCAAGGGACCTTCCGGTATATACGGAGTGTACACGCGCATCGTCACTATAGTCTATTTTTTACGTTACTTGACGAAAACTACATCGAATAACTCGAACTCGACGATACCTCCAATTCCGCACATCAACTATCACAAGTGTAAGCGCAAGCCTCCCTACACAATACTTTCACAGCACCAACTATCCAAGGCTCAGACTTGCCTTTTACATAGATCAAAGGTCACCGACTCCAAGGTTTAGCAACGTTCACGCCCATAGACAGAACGTCAGGGTTGGTGCATGAAGTTGAGGATCTGGTGTCTACCCCCGTTTGGACGATGTATAATCATTGCCGGGAAGGAAAGAGAGAAATGGGTTACGTACCGTCTAGCAAGGTCACCTGATTAGCCCAGCACCTGTGTCCCTTTGGTTTTCCCGGTTTCCATCTTGGCTGTGCGCGAGCCAAATTGTATTGCGCGCTTTTTCTCCGCTGCAACACGCTTCATGCCCAGCTTCCACGCAAGTAGCCGGAGTGCCCTCTTTCCAGGTTCGAGAAGGTGGGTGGGGTCATCCGAGTTGTGGTCCTGTGGGATTGCGAAATCGCATTTCATGTGCACTGGGAGTTCCAAAGCTACGGCAATGAAATCTTCGTCAAGGTAGGGAAACCGTACTTCTTTTCCCGAGTCGCTGATGACACGGTCATCGCGGCCGAGATTGCGCTTCCCTAGTCGATTGAAGTCGAGTTCCAGCTCTTCGATGAGACCTTGGTAGCCTCGTCGCGAGTAAGCTACGGCGTGGCGTTGGTATCCCCCGAAGAGCTCGTCTGCGCCTAGGCCAGATAACAATACACGAGCGGGAGTGGTGTACGGAGTCTTGCTAAGTGAATCAGCGACGACACCATTTCCCCTGGAAGCAAAATAGAGGGCATAGGATATCGAAAGATCCATTTCTGTGTTATGTGGGTGCATTAGAGTCATCACGTTTGTTCGCTGATTTAGTGTTTCCGTATACGGTACATTGATCTCAACAAAGCGCCAGACTCGACCAGAGCAGACATTTGAGAGCTCGGCATATGAGGACCTTCCCGTCATGCGATCTGGGCAAAGCTCGTACGGCGATTCGTCTACGGGTAGATTTTTGTGAATGCGAGGGTTCTCAAACGCAACATTGAGCAAGTCGATGCTCTGGTTGAAGGGGAGTAAGTCGTGGGCAAGACGGGCTAGAATGGTACAGTCGAGGCCTCCAGAGAATAGGATGGCGACCCTCGATTCGGACTCGGTAGAGAAAGGGTCAGATATATTGGTGGCTTCACGAACGTGTTGAATGCGAAGCTCAAGAGATCGTCGAAGGGATGGTTCCAGCAGCTGCAATGACTGGGAAATGTCTTGGTCTCCAAAAAGATCCAGTGCCTGGTTCATAGTGGGAAATGGAGATTCCTGATTGGTTCAGCAGGGGCGTTTGAGAAGGTGACTTACCTACGAAGCTGAGCCCATCTACCATTGCCTCTCTTCTCCGCCGATGTGGGATATGGATAGGTTTCTGTATGCAGTGGTCATGGACGGACTCAAGATCAAGCATATATACGCCATCGGCGTCTACTTCAGTCCAGTCATCGCCGTTTGCATTATCACACACACTAGACAAGATGAGCGCGCCCTCAGCAGTGGTCTTTTGAAGCAGCGATCGTCTGCCCAGACAGTCTCTGCCGTAGAAGAGGTAATTGCTGTGCGGGTCATAGTAGACAAACGCGTAGGGTCCGCGGATGGAAGAGAGGACCTTGACGATTTGCGATGCAGCAGACTGCCTGTCTACTTGGCTATTCGGATGCTGCAGTAAAAGGGCATCCAGCACAGCGCTGGAATCATTGCCAGATACAGCGCGGCCACCAATACTCCAAGCCTCTCCGTTCCAGCAGAGTACATGGCGTGCATCTTTGGAGACGAGCGGCTGTTCAACGACAGCACTGCCTCTCAAGGAAAGCACTGTGGAAAGAAAAGTCGCGTATAAGGTTGTATCCTGGCCGATGACAACATCATGCTTATTGCAGCTGTCAGGGCCACGATTGCGCAAGAGTCGTGCGGTATCAGAGTCCGGAGGAATGTGGCCTCGCCCAGACAGTGAAAAGAAGATGCCACACATGGCGTCGAAGAGGCGACACGTGAGGGGGGAGTTCGGTGTTGGAGTTGAGGCGTCCACATCCTTCGCGTCGGCCAACCAGCTTGCAGTGGACTGCCGGCGGATCTCAAACGCCGATGATGGCTTGCGTAGGCTTGGCTCAGATACCTTTATGCGACCACGAGGACTCCAGACATTGGCTCAACCCAGAGTCGCAGCCGTAAGCTATATAATTACATGGTACTTGACCGCCCGCCCTGCTGTAATAGAATCCACATAGAAGGCTCATGGACGCTTTGTAAACTGATTACAACCACGCCGTCGCCGCTCCGGACCCCGGTCCATGTCGCCTCCAACGCAAACTACACACGCCGATGAAGCGCAAAACGACCTACAGGAGCTGAAGCTAGAGAATGCGGTGGTGGACAAGGAACAGGCCACTGTGCTACCCAAAGCAGAGGGTGTGAAGGACAGCCCCACGGCTCAGCTGGTAGAAAATAGCAAAGGTGTGAGCAAAGATGCGGGGAACATAGAAGCGGTCGACGAAGGGGAAGACCCCAAGATGGCCGTTGTTAAGACGGGTAACATGGTGGAAGCAGCTGCATCGTCCACGCCGCCGCCCGAATCCACGCCTCAGCTGGTAGAAAATGGCAAAGATGGGAGCAAAGCTGGGAGCAAAGATGGGAGCAAAGACGCAGGGAACACGGGGGTGGTTGAAGAAAGGGAGGAGCCCAAGATGGCCGCTGTTGAGACGGGCGATAAAGTGAAAGCAGCTGCATCGTCTACGCCGCCGTCCGAACCCACACCCCAGCTGGTTAAAAATAGCAAAGATGGCAGCAACGATACAGGGAACATAAAGGCGGTTGAAGAAGCGGAAGACCCCAAGATGGCCGTTGTTGAGACGAGTAACATGGCGGAAGCAGCTACATCGTCCACGCCGCCGCCCGATCCCACACCCAAAGCTGCCGGCAAGGCCCCTATGCGCTCGCCGTCACCACCGCCACCGCCGCCGCCATCAAAGCACGAAAAGTACCTGCCCACAAGCGGGCGAGGTTCCGAGGATGCAGATGTCGTCGAGTATGCCTCCAAGTTCGACGGCGGCGAGGATGCAGTTGACGACTCGCAGTCCGAGATTCAGAGCATCATGGAGCAGTTCGACCCGGGACACGGCGGTGGGCCTGGCGCCGAGGAGATCATGTCACCGCGCCTCGAAATCGCACAACCGCTGCTGGAGTCGCCCGTTGTGCATCCTCCGCGGCGGTCAAGCTTGGTGCCCTTGGATAAGCCCTTACCGATGCCCGCTGAAGCTTCGTCCGACGAGCCTCTGCAATCCCCGCCGCCACCACGCACATCCTCCCTCAACCATGCGGGAACGAATAGCTCCGTCCCCGACAGCATATCGTCCCCCAAATCGCCCAGCGCCCATGCACCGCACTTTCAGAAGCCTGCGCCTCCACCAGACCCCGAGCCAGATCTTCCCTTTGACTTTCACCGGTTCCTCGAACAGCTGCGCCATAGAACGGCCGATCCTGTCGCCAAGTTCCTCCGCTCTTTCCTGCTCGAGTTTGGCAAGAAACAGTGGATGGTGCACGAACAGGTGAAGATCATAGGCGATTTCCTCGAGTTCATTAGCAAAAAGATGGCCCAGTGCGAAGTATGGCGGTCCGTATCAGACGCAGAATTCGACAATGCTAGAGAGGGAATGGAGAAGCTCGTGATGAACCGGCTGTATTCCCAGACCTTCTCCCCTGCCATCCCCCCACCAGAACCAGTATCACACACAAAGGGCAGACGGCGGCAGGAACCCCTTCATCCTGGTCGCAGAGGCCAGCATCAGGAGGACGTGGAGCGAGACGAGGTTCTGGCTCAAAAGGTCAACATATATCAATGGGTGCGAGAAGAGCATCTCGACATCCCATCGGTCGGTGACAAAGGCAAGAAGTTTCTACATCTAGCACAGCAAGAATTACTCAAGATCAAAAGCTACCGCGCGCCGAGAGACAAGGTCATTTGCATTCTCAACTGTTGTAAAGTCATTTTCGGCTACTTGCGAACTTCATCATCTGACCTATCAGCGGACGCCTTTGTTCCGCTACTCATCTACACCGTACTACAAGCAAATCCAGACCACCTCGTGTCCAACGTGCAATACATTCTACGTTTCCGGAACCAAGACAAGCTCGGGGGAGAGGCGGGCTATTATATCTCGTCATTGATGGGAGCCATCCAGTTCGTCGAAGGCCTCGACCAAACCTCACTAACAATAACGGACGAAGAATTCGAAAAGAACGTCGAAGCAGCCGTATCCGCCATTGCAGAGCGTCATGCCGCCGAACCCACCACACCAGCCACCTCAGACGCACCCCCACCCCGACTCCAAACCAACCCCCCAACCACCCCAGGACACCGCCGCATGCCCTCCCCACACTCCCTCCACCTCTCCGAAAAATCGACCCCAGCCCGACCCGAAATCACCAACCACCATTCGCAAGAAGCCGAACGCGCCGGACCCCGACGATCCACAAGCCTCCGAAACGGCAAGACCGAAGGCGAACAACCAGAGGAAGAAAACGCAGCCGTAGCAGGTCTCCTCCGCACAATACAACGTCCCCTCAGCACCATCGGCCGCATCTTCTCCGACAACGACACTTCTACAGCATCATCTTCCGGCCCCGCAGGTACTCCCCAACCCGGCAACACCCCCAGACTAACCCCCCAACCACCACCACCACTACCACCACTTCAAACCGGCCGCCCCTCATCCGACTTCCCAACACCCCCTCCGCAAGATTTCCTCACGGAAAACCCCCGACTCTCCGCCGACGAACAACGGCATCGGCAGCGCCTCTCTGCCGAAGACGCCGCGGCACGACAGGCCTCGGCGGAGGCGGAGGAGGCGAGACGCATTCAGAGGCAGGAACACCATGTTGTAGTCGAGACACTGGCGGGAATGTTTCCGCAGTTGGATCGAGATGTTATTGATGACGTGGTAAGGTTGAAGGAAGGGAGGTGAGTTTTTTTTTTTTTTTTCTTTATTACCACATCCCCTCCCTCTCTCTCTCTCTCGCTCGCCGTGTGTGAAAATCCTCAAGTGTCTTCTCCTGCTGACTTTTTTGCGCCTTGGGCGCTGTTTAGGGTTGGTCTTGCTGTTGATGCTTGCTTGGCACTTACTAATCCGTAATTGCCATCTTTTTACCTTTTCTTTCTTCTACCTTTTCTTTTCTTTCTTTGTCTTCTCTTTTCTTTCTTCGTCGTCGTCGTCGTCGTCGTCGTCGTCGTGGCATTTCGTATAGAAGGTATGGGTTCGTTCGATATGCGGGGTTTGAGGGGTGGAAGAGGGAGGGAGGTTGTTGAAGGGGGTTGTGGAAGGGGGGTTGTTGATGAGGTTGAGTCGGAGGGGATTGGGTGTGGATCGGATGTGCACGTATCCAAGTACCTACGTATCTACCAACCAACCAATTAACCAGGATTTTTTACATTGATACCTCGTTTCTCTTTTCTCTCTCTTTCCTTCCTTTCCTTTCTTCTTTCCTTCCTTCTCTCCTTCCTTCTTTCCTTCCTTCTCTCCTTCCTTCTTTCCTTCCTTCTTTCCTTCTTTCCTCCCTTCCTTCCTCCTCTCTTCCCCCCTTCTTCTTGCTCCTTCCTCCCTCCCCTCTTCCAGTGAGACACGGCTACATGTCCTACGTACTAAACATGCCGCCTCGCGCACACCAAGCGGAAAGAAGTCGAGCAGAGATGAAGGGGGAAAAGAATACACCTACAAACAAGTATTCCACACCATATTTAACCCCAATTTCCCTGGCCCTGCCCTTGCCCCTGGTCAACATCCTGCACCGCACCCTCATTGCCCGCCGGTGGTGACGCGATCCCCGGCCCATATACCATGGCCTGCCTCACCCTCCCCGCACTGGGCTGCGGCATATCCGACAGGCTCTGCGGGGCTGGCGACGTGTTCCAATCCGACATGTGTCCTTGTTGCTGCTGCTGGGAGAATTGGTTCCCACTATACGGACTTGTCGAAAAGGGGCTGGACTGCGGTGCGTAATTGGAAGGCGGTGTTGTGGGGAGGGAGTGGCCGTACATTGATTGTTGGGGCGAGCAGGCGGAAATGGGCATCCATTGAGATTGCGTCGAGTAGGGGGGTTGAACGGGGGTGTGATGTCGGGTTTGTGGGGAGGGGGAGGTGTGCGGCGTGGTTGAGATGCGCGCGTATAGCTGGGCGAGGAGAGAGCTGGATTCGCGTTGGAAGCGGTCGCGCCAGTGGGTGAAGCCGAAGCGGAGGCCGAAGCGGGAGAGAATGGTGGTGAAATCGTGGATTGCATTGATGGCCCTCGTCGACGGATCTTGTGGATGAGTCTGCCCCTCTGATAGAAGAGGGGTGGGGAACGGGGGAGGTTGGACTATCTGCGGCGGTGAAAGAGGATCGTCGGATGCTGGCGTGGACCCAGACGGGGCCGGTGGTGATGGTTGGTGAGTATCGAGAATGACGTCCATGTTTCGAGAGAGGACGTCGACGAATTGGCGTCCGGTCATGTAGGCGCGCATAGCGTCGTAGAATGTCACGGGCGGTTTGGTGGTGTTTGAAGACTTTGAAATGTTGGCTAGGAGGGTTGTTGCATATGTGATGCAATGCTCAAAGATAAGACGCTGAGCGTATTCGTGGATGTGTGGTATTCGTGAGCTTGGCGAAAGAATGTAGACGTAGCTGTAGAGAAGTTCTAGTTCAAAAAAGGACTTTAGAGCTGGAAGGGTGCTTTGAGACATGTCGTTGAACCACTTCGACATGCGGTTGTACATTTTCCAAATGTACGGATAGGGATCGTGCCATGGGTCGCGGCCGGATTGAAAGAGATCCATGTACCACTCGGATTGGATCTGTCGTATTCTAAAAAGGTCGAGCGCGGAGTCGAATGACTGCAGGAAAACATGTGTTTGAGGCGACGAGTGTCGCGGTGTTGTTGCTGATGAGTTGTGGAAGGGCAGATGGACGTGAGCTGAGTCATCTGAAAAGGAAAAGGCGCGAGTCTGTACCAAAGAAGTCGATCTGCGTTGTCTATTTAGCAGGGTCATACATGGGGCACGGGAAATCACATACCTATCGAGAGAGTAGACACACCAGTAGACTCTTCTTCGAATTTCCAGTTTCGCCTTTGAGATGGGTGTGCTTCTTGAAGGGTCTTGGTGAATGCCTAGATCGACCATGGCACGTGACGCAGCACCAATCAGGGTCCAGCTGTCGAAGTGATGCGGATCCATGGTAGCGTAGATGACGAGCAGGACCAGCGATTGAATGCTACTAATGAAGCCGGGGTGCAACACATTTTCTGCATGCTCGAGGGCAGCATTGACATGGCCGACAGCGTCCGAGTAGAGAGTGTCTCCACGCTGGTCGGACTGCGACAGGGATGCAATGGCAAGCACCATCCGGACGACCCAGAAGTCAAAGGGCTTGCCAATGTTGTCGAGGTGGTAGACCGAGTCGACACAAGCGTACAACATGGCTTCCTCGAAGATGGGTAGGACAGAGTAGATGGTGTTCACGTAATGCTGTATCAAGGGAGTTGCGGCATATCTTGGGGGCAGAGCTTTGGTTAGACCCGCAGGCATGGGTTCCTTTGAGCTCGCAGAGAGGATCAGACGGGCATAAGACATTTCCGTGGTGAAGCCGTAAAAATCTCTTGCTGTGGCGTTGACAGCACTGGAGAAGTTAGCCAGCTCGCGTGCGACATCGGTCGAACTCACAGGAGACCAAAGTCGGACACAAGCTCATCGATGTCGGATGCTTCTTTACGCCTCTCTGCACGTCTGCTGGCCGACCCGACAGCCTTGACCGTCTCCACCGACGAACGACGCGGAAGGGCTGGGTCGACATCGGTCATCAAGGCGGATGAGGACTTCCTCCTCGCTCTGGCTTCGGCAATCTTCTTCTCGAGCCTCTCCACCTTGGCTTCGAGGGTGGCTACATAGCTCCTCTCCTTGCCTCTGGCGAATTGGTCGTTGGTACTCGAGCATTCGGAAGCGCGGTTCGACTTTTCACATGCAGTGCATGCTGGCAGCTTGCCGTCGCACTTGACCTTGGCAGCCCTGCATCGTTGACAGGCGGCGACAGGACGACTGACGCGGAGCAGCGGAGTCTCCAGCACCATCGGGTGGTTGTTGCCGGCAGATGAATGGGAGACGAGATCTGGAAGCATGATGGTTATGATTATGAATAGACACACACGGATAGGACAGGCACATGAAGATGGGATTGGTAGACACATGGGCAGTAGACTGGCACACTGGTAGGTAGATTCTAGTACAGAGCAGGGCGGCTGATGCGTCGCGAATGAAGCAACTTACTTTGCAGCGTCGGCCGAGGAATGATGCGGATTGCCGGCAGCTCTTGTGTCGCTCGAGACGTGGTAGATGGAGGGATAGATATGTATACGAAGTAGTAGATACACCCAGCACAGCAGGCTCGGGGGGGGGGGAGGGGAGAGTGGATAGATAGATAGATGCCCCGCAGTCTGCGCGCGCAATGTGAACGACGGGCCAAGTAGAAGGCAGTTATCTAGCAAAAGGGCGTGCGAGTGGATGAGGGCAGAGATCTACTCCGTAAGACAATATGGGGGGATGTGAGTGGTATGTGGTATGTGACGAGGATAGTAGATGGCGGGTGCTCGTTGTGTCGTCTTGCCGCTGATTGGCGAGTTTGCCCTATTTGGCGGTAATGCAGTGCACGTCTACGAGGTATTATAGATACATATACATGTAGATATCCTATTTGCACATGTGCCTAGATAAGTATGTAAGGATGTAATAAAGATGTGCCTGGTCTCTGTACCTACATGACTTTCAGGGCTGTATCTACCACTGCCACCACCACAACCTCCTCCACCCACACACAGTGTTGCGCTTGGCTGAGCTGTGCAGTGCTGTGCTACTCTTCGGGGGGGGGGGGGGGGGGGGGGGGGGGGGGGGGGGGGGGGGGGGGGGGGGGGGGGGGGGGGGGGGGGGGGGGGTGGTGTAANNGGGTTTTATTTTCAATTGCCACCCCCACACCCTCCTCCCCCCACACAATTTGTTGCGTTTGGCTGTGGTTTGCTGTGGGTTCTTTATTTTCCCCCCCCCCCCCCCCCCCCCCCCCCCCCACGTCCTCTTCTCAAGTATCCATCGATCATCTATCCATACTCATCGTGTCTCGAGCTGCTCGGTGATGGACGCGCCCCGCCAGAATTGCTCGGTGATGGACGCGCCCCGCCAGAATTGCTGCCACCGCCGTCCTTGCCCGTCCCCCTCTCTCCCCCGCTGGACATCCCCCGCCGCCCTCCGCCTCCCGCTTCCCCTCCTCCCTTCTCCCCGCATCCGCCCGCCGCTGATGAGATGGAAGCGCACACGCTACACAATGGGCAAAGCGTGGTGCAGAGCAAAGAGGAGGGCGCAAATGGGCCCTCGGCCGGCAGAATCGCCCATACTCTGACGGCCTGCTGTCGCTGTCGTACGGTATGTATGTTCCGGGGCCTGGGGCATCTTGTAGATGCACACAGTACTGAGAGCCTCACAGCGCAAGACTCGATGCGACCCTGGCCTGCCGCGCTGTGGGCCCTGCGAGCGTACAAATTCGCACTGCGAATACTTCGACCCCTCAAAGAACCGCAAGATCCCCCGCAACTACGTCGTGCATCTGCAGCACAAGGTGCGCGACCTCGAGCTGCAGCTGCACGACCTGGAGCGCGACGACGCCGAGCCTGATGCTGAGGATGTGATGCGCGGTGCTGCCGCTGTGAGGGTGCAGGACACCGACGAGTCCAAGTTCTTGGGCCCGTCCAGCGGCATCACCATAACGCGCCTGGTGATGCAGCTGGCGAAGCAGTTCACCGACTCCCGCAGCATCTCCGAGATTGTGCCCGATGCCTCAGCCAAGTCCATCAAGGCCACTTTCGACCAGGAGGACGCCCGTCCGACGTCCAAGGTCTATCCGCTGGTCAGCGATGTGGCCGCCGAGGAGCTGCCCAACCGCGAGTTGACCAACTTGCTGCTGGAGCTCTTCTACTGCAAGGTCCACCCCATGTACCCCATGTTCCACGAGCCCACCTTCACCCAGGACGTCGAGGATGTGTACAACGGCTCCACCAACCCCTACCAGAACTACTGTCTGCGCATGGTAATCGCCATCAGCCTGCAGCGCATGGACACGCAGTATGCTGGCCTGGCCGACAGCTACTATCTCGCCGCCCTCAAGTATTTCGAAGGCGCCGTCAAGCCCATGAACCTCAGGACGCTGCAGTGCTTCGCCTTGGTCGCGGGCTACTCGCTCCTCACCCCAACCCGCACCGCCGTCTACTACATCATTGGCCTGGCTGTGCGCCTGTGTCAGGCTCTGGGCTTGCACGAGGAAAAGACGATTACGAGAGGCCCTGGAGGCCGCCCGGCCGACCCCCTCGAAGTCGACATGCGCCGTCGTCTGTTCTGGTGTCTACTCACCATGGAGTTTGGACTATCACACAGTCTGGGCCGCCCTAGTCATTTCGCTACCCGATGTGAGCACATTGACGTCAACTTTGGCGAACTCGTCGACGATGTATTCATCACCAAGGAAGCCATCCTTCCGGCACCGCAGGCATCCTTGAAGAAGTGGATAGGCATTCATTTCTTCAAGATGCGCATGCTCCAATTAGAAATCCGTAGAAAACTATACCAGCGCAAGAGAGCGGAGCCAAAAAGCGATCAAGATCCTTGGTTTGCCGAGATGCAGGCCAAAATGGAAGCGTGGAGAGATACGGCCCCCGAAATGGACGGTGGCTCTGGATTGAACAAAGTCTGGTAAGCTGACTTCTGTTCCCCTCACCTCCGCGTTGCTCACAATCTGCATTAGGTTCACCGGAAGGTACAACACCATGGTGTGCTTCCTCTACCGCCCATCTCCGCAGATACCCCGACCGTCGGCACGTGCTGCCGTGCTTTGCTACGATGCCTGCGAATACAACATCTACATGACTCGCAGGCAAATCGAGACAAAAAGCGTTGACGTCACGTGGATCTTCACACAAGCCATCTTCATGGTGGTCAACGTCATGCTCTGGTCATTATCCTACTGCGATGTACGGCGGCATCATGGCCGCGATGAGGTGGAGCGCCATCTGTTAGTTGCTCTCGAATCGATTCAACTGGCTTCCGAACGATGGCCTGGGGTTGCTTCTGCCTTGGAACTCTACCGCAATCTCATTGGCGCGTGCATGAGAATATACGACAAAGACGGTGACATTCCCATCGCAGCAGCGTCACCTTCGGACAGCGCATCGGTTACAAGTGGTATGGACGGCATCAACCGATCACGCACAACGAGCCCGGCAACGGCTTCAACAGCATCAGTGAGCACGCCCTCGGAAACCACGCAGCCCCCATTCGGCTATTTACCTATCAACCAGCACCAACCATTGTTCAACTACAACACGCCACAACAAAACGTATCCTCGACCTCATCCAGACCTGCCTCCCAATCCCAATCCTCGCCTTTCCACGTCTCCCCGCAACAAGTCACCTCCCAACCATATCTAGACGCCAGCCCAAAGACGTCAGTCGACCACAACATCCCCTCTTTCAACTACTCCCAAGCAGCACCCCAATTCGTACCACTACCCACCACCTTCTCCGAGCTCCCCCAATGGAATCCTGCCTTCTCACTGCCCATGCAGGAACCCTTCCCCATGCAAGGCCAAACCCTTACCGCGCCCGTCTTCAATGAAAACTACGCCGCCAACCAAGGATACCCCATGACGGACTATCTCTACCCGCAGTGGGGTCAGGACCATAGGGGCAACGGCTTGAATCAGGAGCAGCAGGTGCAGCTTATGCAGGACTTTGAGGCGAATGAAACAGGCAAGATTGAGGAAATGATTCAGCAGAGTCATCAGATATTTCGGCCGCATGTCCAGTCTTTTTCAAGCTAAATCGAATGGAGGATTGACTGTAGTATCGTTGTCAGCCGCGATGGTGGACGTGGTATTGATGTTGATGTTGTTGTATGTGGTATGTGGTGTGTGGTGTTCAGCATGTGGTGTTTGGAGGCCAGGCTTTGTTTGATGTCAATCATGGTTACGGTCGTGTTTCCCATATGTATAACACGTATATTTTAATTTTTTGTTTTGTTTTGTTTTATTTTGTTCCAAGTGCATTGCTAGGTGTTGGCGCTTTTTTTTTTTGGATCTTACTATTATTTTGTCTTGTTTGAGCGTTTTCTTTTTTCTTTTTTTTTTTTGGATCCGTATTTTAGATGGGTTGTTTGGGGGGGGGGGGCATAAAGGGAATGATGGGAGGGGGAAAGGATTGTATGGTATAGGATTAAACTTGATTTGAATCGTTATGTATGGTGTATAGTGTATAGGGTAGGAATATAAAAGTAAACGAATCCAAGCTTTGTAGTTTTCTTTGTTCTTGAAATACATATATTCTGTATTCTGTATTCTGTGTAATGGGTACTTTGGTACCTGAATATGTGTAGGGCTTGGTGTATGTTGACAACTAGCCAATGATCTAGTAGATAACTACCTCTTGAAGAGAAGAAAGGAAAAGAAAAGAAAAGAAAAGGAAAGAAATTCCTAATACATACATCTTCACCTACCTATACATAATCTAAACCAACAATCCCGATCCTATCCTATCCTATCCTATCCTATCCTCCCACCCTAAAACTCCCCCCTCAACCACGCCCACCCACCCCTCTATCCTCCCTATCCTTCCCATCCCCCTCCCCCCCAAGCACCCCAACCCACCCCCCCAAAGCCCCACAAACCCCCCCAACATCCACCCCCTCCCCACCCCCCGCACAAACCCCCCTCAACGCCCCATAAACCCACTCCGCCCCCCTCAGCACAACAACCCGATGTCCGTTATCGTCAGCCGTAAACGTAGGCCTGTCGCTCTCGAGTTCGAGGACGAGATCGAGGAGCGAAGCGCTTGGGTGGGCGGCGTGGTCTTCGATTATGTTTTCGAGGGCGATGTTGGCGCCGTTGAGGAAGTGGGGGAGGGTGTTTGGAGGTAGTGGGGGAAAGGGGGGGAAGGGGGGAAGATTAGTGTTTACGTTTGTGGTGGAGTTTTCATGTATCGATGTTGTGGACGTGGGGTTTCTAGAAGGAATATGGAAGGAATGGAAATGGGATTTTATTTTCTTATCGTTATTTTCATCATCATCATCATCATCGTTCGTGGGCGTAGTGGTGGATGCGGAGGATTCGTCGTTGGTGTTTTTTACTTTCAGGTATGCGGCGTGTTGCGTGTAGAAGGATTCGAGCACATGGGTGTACTCGGCTGAGTTGAAGTAGGAGTGTGGGATGTGGATTTTGAGCTTGATGGGGAGGGAGAAGCGGGGTTTTTTGCTGGATTGTTTTCTTGCTTTGTTGGTTGCGATTTCTTGGGCTAGGTTGGCTTTGGCGAGGGATGCGGGTTTTGAGGGGGGGGTGTTGATGGGGGGGCGGGAGTTGGAATCGAGGTTGAGGAGGTGTTGTTTTATGTGGGGGGATTCGGTGGCGGGATGGGTCTTGGGTTTGGGTTTGCTGGGTGCGGATTTGGATTGGGATCGAAGCGAAGGTGGTGGCATGTTTTCGGTTGCGGGTTGTGTGGTGGTGTTTTGGAGGAGTCTTGGAGTGGAAACGTTAGGTTTCTGGTTGGGGTTTGCGCTGGGTGTTGTTAGAGTGGAAGAGAATGTTGAAGGGAGGTGATGAATAACTTGTTGCGCTTCTCCGTTTGACGGATTTGCGGCTTCTTGGAACCTTTGCTCTGCGTTTGCCTTGACTGCTGCCTTGGCTTGGGGTTCTTGGATGGCGATTGCGCTCGTTCCCTCGGTCATTGCTGTGGGTATGTCCCTCTCGAATTTCCTGTATAGTGCACTGGCTGCCTTCAATTGGACATCTCTTTCATGTCGAATGCGGTTCTGGTCGTTTGCTTCAGTCATGTCGCCGTCCTTGTCTGTATTCATAGGCCTCTTGCTTGTAGGCTTCCTATTTACACCCGTATGCTTGAGCCCTACACGTGGGTCTGTGATGTCTTCGAATCTTATAATTGCCATGGGCGACAAGTCAGGAATATTCCGCTTCATAGGATTTTGTACCTCCACGCTCTGTGCAGGTGCAGTTCCAGGGTGCACGCCAGGTTCCACCGTCCCAGTGAGCAAACCCGCATCGCCATACCCTTCCCAGTCCTTCTTGACAATGTCGAGAGCTCTCTTAGCAGCACCCAGAAATGGGAAGAGACGTATCCCAGCTTCTTGAGCGAGCGGAACCTCCTGCCTAAGGATCAGGTCAAACACCGCTGTCCCGACCTCTAGATGGATCTTGGAGAGTGTCTCTTTACCAGCGACGAATTTCGCTTTCATGACGTGCAATTCAAGGATGATTTCGCTATCATCGAGCTTATGTGCTGGGGCTAGAGTGCCTGGTTGCGACTCGAGTCCGTTGCTTGTAGGCATGGGCCTTCGCCACTCCATGGTTGTGCGGTGGAGTTGTGTTGACACTGGCAGGCTGCGTCGAGTGGGTATGAAGCCCGCGATACCTCGTTATATCTTCGGTTTCAGGCGTGGTTAGAAGGGTTGAGTTAGTGAGGGCGGTCAGATCGTGAAGGATAAAGGTAAGTAAGAAGGTTTGTGGAAGCAAAGCAAGTAACGTTACAAGCACGCTACTTGTCGTTCTTACCTGTTTTGGGACGTCCAACTAAGCAAACAGACCGGCTTTCTGCAGAGATGTGAAAGCTAAACGCAATCAATCCTTTTCGGAACATCTTTACTCATTCTCTGTTGTTGGCTACCAATATACTCCCTAAGCAAGTTGTAATCAACGCTGCCTGATACCCTGTAAAACTATTCTGAACTACTAGCTCACTCCTGTGCCCTTCTGTATAGTACTGATCATTCTTTCTTAACGTTTTATTCCAATCATTGCACAACCTTCGCCATCCGCTCTTTAATCTCCACCCTATCTGTACAGTAAATGGGGTTCTCAAAGAGATCACAATAAGCCTCCATCAGTTAGTTTGATGGCACCTAATTGCTAGCTGTTTGTACCCGCTCTCCATCTAACCAGTTACCTCTCGTTAGATCCATATGTACAAACTTCCCAGTACAGTACAGCAATTCTTTATCCAACCTTCTATTGCATGCAAACTGCCGATTTTGAAAACAAGTTGCCGCGTGATATATACAGCACCATTATATCTAAGCCCAAATACAGACCCAGCCAGAACCGAACAATCAAAGAGCCAAACGATCCGACAGCCGCGCGGGATACTGCATATGTACATATCGTTACCGGTAGCTTGAAGATAGATCATGGGGAAGGGCCGCCTGCATATCAACCGAATGTGAGGCGGCCGACGACAGCATGGCGCTAGTGGACACACTGTGTGAAAGAAGACATGGTATGTTCAACGAGAAGGGGAATAGATAGAGTTGCTACACGGGCCGATAATATTGGGCTTATATTCGTCTTGGGCTTTAACGATATCTTCGACCCCGAGATGAACGAGAAAGCATTAGAGATTGCAAATGTAAGTTTAGCATAAAAAATGGAGACTTGATAAGGAAGGAGGAGCTGTAGTTCTTAGTTTAATCATGACGATAGAAAACAAGTGAAGACCTCCTGTTATATCTGTGGACTCTTGACTATGATTACTTAGGACTTAGGGGAAACGTGAGAAACATATAGGGTTTAAATGTCATATATACGCCACTCTTTGATACTTGAAAAAATTAGCGAGTCGTATATATATCTTCGTCATCTCGAATCAAAATCCAACCATAGATGTATACTAGTCGCAAAAATTGACTTGACCATCAACTTCTCATGTATACTTACTTAGGCAAGTAAGTTACCTACATTATATAGCGCCTTCCCATATTCTATCAACAGGAGAAGGAGCTGAATAGATTGAGAACTCACGAATCCGTAACTGTGAAGCTCAATGCGATTTCTTCAATTAATTTCCCCAAACCAATTTGTTCGCACCACCCATTAGAATATTCAGCCTTTCCAATGGTCATGAAACACTCACTGATATCCTAATCTCCCTCTTCTCCGCATTCCTTATCGCAGCATCTACTGCATCACCCAGATCCACATGAAAAAACGGCCGATCTACCCCAAACACACTGATCATACTTTCTCTCTGTGAACCTTTTTCTTTCTGATTCGATCTACTTTCTCCTCCCATCTCCTCATCCCGTACCTCTGTTCTCGCAGCTATCGTATTCTCATGCCCAACAGCCGCGCTAGCAAATGATGATGCCGTGACGTACGCTGGACACCACGTATGAATCTCATTATCAGCAGGACGTCCAAATCCCACATCAGAAAGTGCCCTTCTAGTCCATCGATTCTGCACCCCAAAAAAATGCCACTCTACAGCTTGCGGAGCTGCATAACGATCCAAAGTACTCCGCAGATCAACAAGGCCTTGTACAATGGTTAGATCAATCACATTTACTGTAGACAGATCCAGAACTACTGCACGTAGTATCGGTAGCTTCTCCTCGTCTTCGGGTGCACCGAGTTTTGGTGCGGTCGGTGGCTCTTCGCTCCACAAACGATCCTGAGGTCGGACTCCGTCGTCAGTTTTAGTCCTCCGCGTGTGCGACATGATGTAAGATCGTAGATGCTCGGTGTGGTAAGCTTGATTGATGTAGTTGAATGTTTCGCTGAAACGATAGATGAAAACTCCCGGATATGGGGGCTCGACTGTGACGTTAGGGTTGTAAGGCTGTTTCCCATTTATTTGAATGGGAAGTGGAAGATATATGTCGCGAATTCGACGACGGGTATCATCCTGACAGACTGCAGTGTCGGAAGCCGTATCCACAGTCTGAAGAGCCAGCGAATCCGGCGAAGAGTCCACTTCTGAAACTAATTGCTTAGGCTGCGAAGTAGAAATATCTGGTTCCCCATGCACGACACGTGTGGCTCTAACACGCTCAGTGAACTTCCCCGGCGTACGCGCCATTCTGATCAACATCATGGCAAACGTCAGCGCAATACCCACATAGATCGACGTCTCCAAGTCAGTAAACATAGCCAGTATTACTCCAATAATCCAGAATCCCAGCTCCAGGGGCGATATCTTCCAGTATCGAAACAGCTTCTCTGGCGGCGTGATTAAGTTGCACGTCGCATGGATGATCAAGCCCGCTAGCGCTGCATTGGGGATGTAGTAGAATACCGCTGTCAGAGCATACAATGCTAACACGAGCACCATGGCGCTGAATAGACCGGCGAGCGGTGTGCGTACACCGGCTTTGGTGAGCACGGCAGAGGCGCCAAAGGAACCCGTGCATACGTAGCCTCCAACGAACGGGGAGAGAATGTTTGCAGCGCCCTGGGCAAGGATTTCCTGCGATGGAATGACGCGGTATCCATATGTACGACCGAAACTCTTAGCAATGGCAATGTGCTCGACAATGAGGATGATGACGATGGCGGGTAATTCCTTCGCCACTAGTCCGAAGAGAACTGGATCCATCTTCGGGATACTGGCATGCGAAAATCCCTTTTCAATCTTGCCTACGATCCGGAACTTGTTTGATCCTTCGGGGGCTTTGCGGTGGACGAGGTAACTGATGAATGTATAGAGGAGGACGGTGAATGTTAGGCGGAGGGAGTTGATCATGGACCACATGCGCTTCTTCGATGGTTGACGGGTCTCCATTTTCGTGCAGAGGTGTTGGATGGTGAAGAGTAGGACGATTGAACTTATGCCGATAGCTGCGTCGAGTGTGCTGTCGGGAAGGTGCTTGAGCGTGCTGATGTACACTTTGTAGGGGGCTTCGCGGGTGTTGATACCGGGGATCCCAAGGACCGTGGGGAGTTGAGTGGAGATTATGGTTATACTAGCAGAGGTGACGAAGGCGCTGATGCTGTAGCAGTAGATTCGAAGTCAGTAAGGCTCTCTTAGAAAGAGTGTCAATATCTTTGGTCTTCGACTGTAACATGCGACTGCCTGTTTTCACCTGCAAATATAGCCGTCTCACTTACGGTATGTATGAAATAAACTCAATAATCCATCCTAGGCGAAACAACCCGAGAAGTAGCAGTATTGCTCCAGCGAGAAAGGACAATGCGTGGGCGATCTCCTGTGGTTCGTAGACGCCTGGTTTGTCGGCTTGAACGTTGTTGATGACCTGACCAACCAGCAGTGATCCAACAGCGGTCGACTATGCAGTTGTTAGTAAACCACAAAATTATGATTCTAGGAAATGAGGCTCATACTCCAATCACGATATCTTTTGACGTGCCGAAGATCCAGTATAGGCATGCCCCGGTAAAGGTTGTGTAAAGTCCATATGCTGGAGTCAGTCGAGCAAGCAGCGCGTATGCCATTGCCTGCGGTACTACGACCAGACCAACAGTAATACCTATGAGGCTTTAATACTTCATTTCTCGATTGACTCAAATTACTCACCCGCAATTGCATCGCCAACCAGCCAGTGTACATTGTACCGTCGCGCCCATCGAGCTGAGGGGAAAAGGTCGTTGATGTATCGTATTGCGCCCGCCCTCGTAGGTAACAAGCTTCGAAGCCACTCCTCTACTGTAGGGTCTTCTTCAAGATACGTATCTCCAATCGTTTTTCTCGCAATGTTCAGCAACGTCTCTCTCTCTTTGTCTCGCGCAGCTTGATCATCGCGAAACACCCTCTCACGTACAAGCTGTCCTAACCTCTCGCTACTCCTCATTATAACTAGCTATATTTAAATTATTACACCAAGTTGTGGTGACACGGTCTCGGAAAGTGTGGCGTCGACCCGCGCAATGGGAGTGCTGCAAGTGATTGGAACCTACTTTTGCGCCCAAAGGTTCCATAAAGCTAAAGATATATGAACCAAAAATTGGGAATTCCAGAGGGGCAATGTATCCTATTAAGATAACATATGAAATCTCGGTTTTTGACAAGGTTTCGTCGAGGCCTGGGATGATTTCTCCGACGAGCCGAAGGGTCTCGGGCGAGAGAAGTCCTGGCCTTCTCGGTACTTCGCATGTTCTTTCGCTTTACAGAGTAGCGTGCAATCAATTAATGAGAATTCTTCTTAGCCTGGCGGACTTCATCGTGGAAGGATTCTCATTGGCGAGATGCGTAGCTGGTGAATTTTGAAGAAGCCTACTCCCTCAGGGCACCCGCATGACCCTCGGATTGATACATGCCAAGCTCTTACAGATCATAACCGTCTAGACACGCAAGTTTTCATTTTGAAGACGTAATTTTTATGGACTGCCCAGATGTTAGTATCATGCGGTAGTGAGATAACTAAATAGAGGGCCATTCTAGAGCTCTGAAGGGTGTCTCTAAAACAATGTAGCGCCTGTAAGGCTGCCCGGATGACAATTTTGCATTTCTTCGTTATATCCCGACCTAGTCCGATAGTAATGGCATATCGTTCTGCGTGAGCTTGGTGATCAGGTGTACGGTGTCTAATGTAGAGGTAAAAGTTAGTTGCGTAGAAACACCAGTTCGACAAAACCTTTTGCGAGGTTCATAACAATGATCCAAGCTTCTGCAAATTGATAAATACAATGGAGATATCAAATATTTTCCTTGAAGTAAGACCCGAGACATGAATAGAACCGGAATTGGGAGATACCTAATTTTATAACATTTTGAATAAACTACACGTCATGCATGCCGTCTATATGATTGATGTAGTATATCACAAGTGTACAAGCATACGAAGGGGGTAGCAAGTAGTGTTGTTAGATGAGTGCTATGTACTCTGTGCGGATGAGATGGACGATCTTTTGTATCCGTCTCACGATATGTACGTTCATTGATCAGGTGATAAGTCACGTGATATTACATGCATGTCAGAACGACTATCTGCCTGTAGATACTTGGTGCAGACAAGTACACGATATTTCGCGAATTCCGGGCACACGTATTATGATGGCTATTCCGAGGTGTTTTTACATGATACATCTTTCGGTCTAGCACAGAGAAATGATCTAGTCATGCTTGTCATTGGTTATGAAGTAGCTGATAGAGGCACGTGATGACTACACTTTCTAGTCAGAAAAGTCAAGTCCTCAGCGGCGTGACATGAAATCCATCAAGAAATCACTTCCGCATTGTCCATTTTCAAGTGAGCGTCAGATTCTGAGCCATATTTCATCTTTCTGATAACGAACCTTTTTTCTTAATATTCATAATTATATCTTCTATTGCATATATCTGAGAGGGGAAGTGCATGGAACTTGACCAAGCCTTCGACGCTAGTCAACCAAACGAGCCGCAAGTTCCGCGGGTCCTCAACCCAATCCCGCGCTCGAAATACCCATACATGGCTTCAGATGCATCGTTCACATAGCCTCTTGGAAGCCGTCAACGTGACTTTGCGCTCCTTGAAGCCGCTTACTCGGCGATCTCCGGGTTTTCGACTATTCCGCGGCACGGGCCGACTTTAGAAAGGTATCAATCCATCGAAGCTTTCAGACGCATTCGCCGAAGACCCAACGAAGGTAAATATAGTACCCCACAGGTCGAACGGAAAAGGCGTAGCGAGCAAACTCTAATGTAGCTCACTGCAAGTTGCCAAAGTTAACGGTGTAGCTTCTCGAATTTGTAGACCTCTGGTGATAACATCGATCTCGTGCTGGTCTTTGGAACCAGCGCCATCGTACTATGTAAGTGCTGCTTTGAATATTCCATTGGCAAGAACAAGGGTGCAAAAGCGAGCTTTCTTCGAACTAGAGGAGCCCCAGGAAGAGATTGGAAGTTATATGATAGGAGACTCTACGTCCAAAGGCGATACGGCCATTATGCTGCAGAGATGATGCTGGAAAGTGTGATGAGTAATGTCTGTGGTTATAAAAAGCAAGCGTGCATTCGACGGAGTCCTACGGAGTATACATGATCATTGGTGGTTAGGGCCTGGCATCAATTTCCACAGTTTCGGGTTCATTTATTAAGTGCCGTAAATACGGGTCATCCAAGGGCTACCAGCCGCGTGCCGGGACTCGGCTATGTATGAGCACATTAAACGCTATCGGACGAGAAACTGAGATCTAGACAATGTTCATTGCGGTTCCAGCTACGCTAAAACGTACGGAGTAATTCACACTGTATTCTAACCCGATTGCGAGAACAACGTGCGGGGCCCCGCATAAGTATCATCTAGCTTTGTTTTCTGTGAACTGGCTTCGTGCAACTAACCAATCACGTGTCAATCTACGCCAGTTCTGTAACTCAAATCATGATCTCATTACCAACCCCTTGCTTGCCAGAGTGGTGGGGTTGGCAAATAACCGCGGCTGTGTTGTGATGGGTTCGAACGAGTCGAACTTATATCCTGCCAAAATCACGAAGCCTTATGGAGTACATCCCTATACTATCAACCATAGAGAGACCCCAGTCTGTCGCGGTATTGTGGAAGTAGTCTTACATTGTTATCGTTGTACTCGTCTATAGACTTCATTCATTTTGATAAGTTCTCATAGCTCTACACTGTCAACACCATGCAAGAGCCGTTGCAACCGCAGCCAGTCTTGTACGAGATGGAGAAGATGAAGGAGCCGAACGAGAGTGTGGAGAAAATTTCAACTCAACGGTCGCCGATAAAGATAGAGCAGGGCGGCCAATTTGGAAAGGTCACTAGTCGCGCCAGTGGACCCGTGGTACATGAGAAGGTACCTCTCCCTCTTCCACCCACTATTTATGAGACGTAGAGGTTAACAGAGGTTTTAGATGTCATGGCGTCTCTTAATGACACTGATTTGCATGTCATTTCTCTGGATTGGCTCTCAGATCCCGCTTTACCTGTTCGGCTCGATCCTGCCCGTCATCTATCAAGACATTGGTGGAGTCGATCGTTACGTCTGGTTCATTATCGGGTACTTGATTCCTAATGCCGCTCTATGTCCCTTCGTTGGAGCTTTATCGGATCTCTTTGGACGTCAAAAGGTCGCTATTGTAGGACAGTGCGTGCTCATTCTCGGACCCATTATCACCGCAACAGCGCACACCATGAATGTTGCTATTGGTATGTGCCTTGTAGATCCTTGTGAGAGCCTCATTGATGTTATATAGCTGGTCAAGTATTTTCAGGGTTAGGGGCGGGGCTTAATGAGCTCATTGCTCTTGCTGGTACCGCTGAGGTCGTTCCTGTCAAAGACCGCGGCAAATACGTTGGCTTCGTGGTTCTCACAATCCTACCTTTCTGTCCGTCAGTGCTTTACGCACAAGTTATTGCGCAAGCATCTAACTGGAGATATAACGGAATCCTAATCGGCGTCTGGAACTTCATCGGCTTATTGCTCTGCATCTTTTGCTACCACGATCCATCTCGCTTGAATGAAGAATACACAGTACGCCATGTTTTGAGGCAAGTGGACTACATTGGTGGTATCCTTAGCACGGCTGGCATTACGCTTTTCATGATGGGTTTACAATGGGGAGCCTCGCAAGTCAGTAAGTCCACATGATAAACTTGGCTTTTTGCTGATATCTTTCAGTACGCATGGGGAAGCGCACACAACGTCGCACCGCTCGTTCTTGGCTTGGTTCTAATCATAGCCTTCTTCATTTGGGAGCTCTACGCACCCTATCCCATGGTTCCACGGGCACTCTTCAGCAAAGCGAAGCGAACCATGACCGTGATTCTCCTCATTACTTGTCTCAGCGGCGGCAACTACTTCGTGCTCCTTCTCATGTGGCCGACACAGGCTTACAATGTCTACGGTGACGACCCAGTTGGCATCGGCATCCGGGCTATGCCTGTCGGCTTCGGGATAGTTGGCGGTGCAGCCATTTCCCTCTTGCTCATCCCTCTTACAGGTGGTCGAGTCAAAGCACTCATGATCTTTTTCACGGCCATGATGACCGCTGGTACCGGCGCCGTCTCAATTGCGACCCCTCACAACTTACCCACCGTCTACGCCATTCTAACCATCGCCTCGTTCGGAGTGGGTGGCGTCATCATACCCTGCTCGATCATTGCCCAGATTGCCTGTCCCGACGAGCTCATTGCGACCATCACCGCAATCACACTCAGTATCAGATACATAGGTGGCGCAATTGGCTTCGCAGTTTACTCGAACCTCTTATTCCATAAATTCACCGTGTACGCTACCGACGTTGTTGCCATCAAGACCATCTTTGGCAAGGGTATTGTCTCCCCGAAAAATCTGACCTTTGCCAAATACTTAGTCACGTTGGTGGGCGATACGAAATTTCCGGAGCTGAAGGCTGCCCTTGCGAACAGTCCACTTGTGCTGAAGCGTGATTCGTACGACATGATTGTCGCGAGCGCGCAGGAAGCTTTTGCTCTCAGTTACCGGTATCCGTATTGGGTTAGCATTGCGTTTGGAGCTGTCTGCTTTTTGTTGAGTTTCTTTGTTGGGGATATTGGGGAGCTGATGTCCAATACTGTTGCTGCGGATGTTTAACATTAGCGGGCGAGCGCCGATTTCTTGAGCGTGCTCTTCATGCTTCATGTAGTGCTCCAAGTATGATTGGTCATTTGTATGCTCTGCAAATAGTTGCTTGCTCTTAATTTGCAAGCCAATCCCAGTCACTGAGCACTGGTCACTCCTTACCTCTAAGTTACAAAGAAGAAGTCTTTTATAGATATATTCTGTACACAGTACGATCTACAAATAGTCCAGATTTCCTTCCCATGTGTACGTACTACAAATTTTCTTCCGAGAGTCTTCTTGATACTTAGTTCTGTTTTTATGAGACTTTTGATACAGACATGACAAACAAGTGCTTTTCCTAGTAAACAGCTCTTGATTTGATACACTATTAGTTCTCGATCAAAATGCTCTCTCCTTTACGCGTATTGTCCTTTGAAATGTTCGATAGAGATAAACAAAAGAGAGCAGACAAGGATAAGAGTGAGATTACGAGGTGTCTTGAATATCTTATCCTAGAAAACTTTGCAAGTTGATCGTAGGTATAAAGTGGTATCTTCAGTAAAACGATTGGGAAAGCATTTGAGGTTAAGGTCGCGTGGGTCGATATCGTAAACTGATTTCGTCTTGGCGCCAAGGATGGTGGATTTAGCTTGTCGTCAACATAGCAGCACATATCCACTCTCTACTCTCTGCTCTATGCTCCATCGCCATATAGTTCCCGAAAGCCTGTGACTACCGCCGTCAGTTGAACAACTGCCGCTCGGGAAGAAGCCAAAGTGATGCGACCCACTCCGCGACGATCCGGTCTTGGCCTTGTCGATCCTCGCGCAATAATCTTATCTGATTAGCTGATTTGATCAGATAGAATCCGAAATCGGGGTTACGAACCCAAGCCAGCGACATCTCCACTCATTCGTCTTATAGTCGAAGGTCAGGAGAAGTTTTGACTCGTCATAATCCCACACTTTTGCAACTCATTCAGCTTGCGGACCGAAAAGTGAGAAATCTCTGCGGCGCCACATGCGGCATGGACAGTCCAAATATGTTGAACTCATTCCTCACGCCTTCGGAATACATCGCCTAGCTTTCCTAAACCTTTTGTCTGAAAAGCTTCACAATGGAACGCCAACCTCCGAATAGGGATTTCACAAATGTTGTGTCTCCTGAGCTTGAGAAGGATGTGAAGGGGACCAGTGACTTCCAGAAAGACCCCGAGAGTGACAGCTTCAAGCAAGACGGAGTGAGGAACGTCGAAGCTGTTACAACTGTGTGGTCTAAGAGGGCGCTCTGGCTCACCTTCGCCATGTAAGTTCTCGATTACCTTTCGTTCAAGATAGGCCCAATCGCTGACTATCCCTTAGGATCTGGATCGTTAAGTTTTCCGACAGCTTAGCACAGAATACCACATCAAGCCTGGAGCCTTATATTACCTCCTCTTTCTCGAAGCATTCTCTGTTGGCAACGACGAATGTAATGTCTAGTATAATTGGAGGAGTTTCAAAACTCACTATTGCAAAAATTATCGACATTTGGGGTCGTGTGGAGGGCTTTGGTTTGGTCATTTTAATGATGGTTATTGGTAATGTTAATCACCTTCAAGTTGAAGACGAACACTAATGGACTCTCACAGGCATGATCATAAAGGCTGTCTGCCGTAACGTTCAAACCTACGCCGCCGCCGCCGTGTTCTACTGGATTGGACATACCGGACTCGGCTACATCCTTGATGTGGTTCTGTCTGACATGACTTCCCTTCGAAATCGAGGTATTATGTTCGGCCTGAACTACACTCCCACTTTAGCTACCATCTTCGCTGGTCCCGCCATCGCCGAAGACTTCTTAACCAAGTCCAACTTTCGTTGGGCATTCGGGGCTTTTTGTATAATTATTCCGGTTGTGGCAGTGCCGATCGCGATAAGTTTCTGGTTGAATCATCGCAAGGCCGAACGACTAGGCATCGCGTCGAAACGTGATTGGGAAAGGACATGGTGGCAGTCTGTGCAGTACTACGTTGTACAGTTTGACCGTGCGTATATCGTCGAATTACATGTCTAACAGAATACTGATATCTCTCAGTTCTTGGTATGTTGTTAATCACCGCTGCTTTCGCCCTTGTTCTTCTGCCTATGAGTCTCGCTTCTTCGTCAAAAGATAAGTGGAAGAGCGCTAGTATGATCTCCATGATTGTCATTGGGGTTTTCTGCTTCGCTGCTTTTACTGTGTGGGAGAAGTTATTCGCGCCGGTCCAGTTTCTCCCGTGGAAATATTTGAAGGATAGAACGATCCTCGGTTCGTGCGTCTGCCACTTTGCCATGTATAGTTCACTCTAGTAAGTACACTCTAATTTTCTTACAAAAAACCACATTTACTGTATCGAGTATAAAGAGCTTGAAGTGTTTCTCGCGTGCGTTCTTGCGCGCTGATAAGGTAGTTGCTAACGCGCTCAGTTGCTGGGACATATACCTCTCATCGTATCTCCAAGTCGTCAACCGTGTGAGCATTCGTGACGCTGGGTATATCTTGAACAGCTACTCCTTGTCGTCTGCCGTCATCATGCCAATTGCTGGAGTGTAAGGATTCACCAATATGAAACAGCGCTTTGTGTTGACATCTCTTTAGCGTAATTCGCTACACTGGTCGGCCAAAGATTGTTGCTTTAGCAGCGGTGCCCCTCGCTGCCTTGGGAACTGGTAAGCAACTGAAATCAAGCTGGGTCAAATCGATCCAGCATGCAACCGTATGATCCTCGCTGAAATTTCACCAAACAGGCTTGCTCGTTTACTTCCGCCGGCCAGACGCAAAAGTCGGATACATCGTCATGTGTCAAATTCTCAACGGTTCAGCGGGCGGCATGCTCATAACGGCTATGCCGCTTGCAGTGATGGCATCAGTTGGTCACCAGGAAATTGCAGTTATACTTGCCCTTCATGGGCTCGCCGCCGCCATAGGATCAGGAGTGGGACTCGCAGTCTCCGGCGCCATGTGGACGAATCTGCTCCCACCGGCTCTCGTCAAGTTCCTTCCCGACTCAGCAAAATCCGATGCAATGTCGATTTATGGCGATATCACAATCCAGCTCGGTCATGAGTGGGGCTCGCCTATACGAGAAGCTATTGTTGCTGCGTATGCGGAGGTGCAGAGGAAGATGGTTATAGCTGGGGCTTGTTTCACGCCTCTGTTGTTTGTTTCTATTGTTATATGGAAAAACCATGATCTCAAGAAGATGGAGCAGACGCGCGGAAACGTTTTCTGAGCGGAACAGCTTATTTCGAGGTTGGTCTTGTTAGGGAGCTGATTGACTTTACATCTTGTCCAGGCTATCATTCCGTACAATGTATGTACTGCCCTGTGGGCTCCATAACTTAAAATGAGCCTTATCATACACAGTATTCGTCCAGATCATTAATTCAAACGATGATTCCCACAAAGTCTCTCGAGCTTGCAGTTTCTCTGCCACTTGCCTAGGTAGCCCGGGCCACAATGTCCGTACTGAAACCATTAAGCACTTTTATCTCCTAACTGGTTTTCAATACCGCTAATTGACTTACTGTGAAGACAGACTGAAGGCTCATAGCTTTGAGCCGGCCATAAATACTTGCCGCAAAGTCGATTTCAACACCCGTGATGTTAATAATGATTTGAATACAGATTCCAGATCCAACGATGCTCCACGGCAAGAACACATATGCCAAAATCTTGTTCAGCAGCAACAACTTAACAGCTCTTGTATTCTCACTTCCGAGGTTACAGGAGAACATTACGGTACTATATCTATCAGGGATATCCGGGGAGCTTACCAGCCACGATTCCAGCGAGAGATAAATGCGTGTTAGTATGACCCACGACGGACAAATGAGCAATATTGCCACTTGCGAGGGCCCAACAAACCACCGACGAATCAAAACATTGTCACGATGAAGTCGTATTAAGTGTGCGATTACATCTCAATTGCGAAAGAATCTACAAGATGCTACTATCTACGTATGTACGCCAATAGTTTTAAATCCAGTCTAGTTTTGGTGAGACAGATTAGCTACCGTGGAACTTACCAAGTGGACCGTATGGTGTCATTTACGGATATCTGGCTGTAACAGTATTTCACATCTATACCGATGAGCACTGCTGCGAAATGGAGAGCCTTTGAGCGAATTACAGGATCGGATGAGTTGTATGTGAGCCGATGAGGATACCACGGGGTATTTCCGAGGATAGAGAGGTGTATAAACGGTTCATGCGCTCTCTCGTCGCTGTTATTTCTATCCTTGTAATGGGCTTTATATCCTACAGTGTGTAGATGTTCCCGTTAAAAGATTTCAATTCTCGATTACCACAGTATTATTTAATCAGCTGATAGTGAGTTATCACAATATGGTGAGTGGGGCCTGAAGAGTGACCCTTTCTTATGTCTTTTACACAATCCTATGCTTGGAAAATCGGTGGTCTAGGCTACGCATTTTCTTCTATCGCTATCTAATGTGAACTTTGCCGGGTTTACACACCGATTATACGTTTCTTTCGCTTCTCGAAGAAGTAGAGGATATCTCTCGATACAACTGTGAGGTCCGAGTATTGGAGGCTCTGGATTAACTCTCTAGGGTTGTGTTTTAGATCTCGTGATAAGATAGACTATTGGCTGTGACATCGTATCGCGCTATTCAATTAAGGATCTGGGTAATAATTGTATATCCTTCATTATTACACGTATCAAATTTCGTTACACGTAAAAGATTTATGTTAGTTTAATATCTTACGCACCCACCAGTATGAACATCTGTTGGAGTGAATCACGTGCATTCGAGCCTGTTTGCAGATGCGTTTGACCACAGCCAAACGGCTGTGTATTTGATCCCGTGAACAAGAATCTAAGCTCAACACATAAAAACTCACCTCATCAACCAGATCGACTTTTCCCGTTCAACGAAAAAAGACCTCTACCAGCAAAGATGAGCTCTCACCAGTCGAGCGCCTATTCCATCGAAGGACCTTCAACCCCTTCAACAAGCCAACCCAAGGACCCGATCGCTGACTCTCCCGAAGGCACCCCGAAACAAGCTCTTGATCGCCTAGAAATTATCAATGCAGTAGTCGATGACATTAGGCAGTACGGCGCGACTCGCAAGACGGAAGCTACCCTCAATGACCTTCTCATTGAGCTGGCTAAGCTTCCTACAATCTTCGAAGATCTTCGTGACAAGATTCTGATAACTAATAGCGGTAGCGTCGAGGAATGGGAGAGGGTGCGAGGAGCCCGTCGGATTATCGGCTATGGTGAGGTCATTGACCAGTGCGAGGCAACTCGTAAAGATATCGAGGAGATGCTGGAACTCCTCAAGGCGAACAAGCAAGTCAATGAGGCTAGCTATAGAGCTTGGAAGACCCCGGGTCTTGTTCGAGAGGGTGAGCGTCGTCAAGCTAGCTCTGATGACTCGAAGGCTCCGTCCGGGCACGACACGGTTACTCCTCAGTCAGCCCATCCGGGTGACACCTCCGTGATGTTGTCCGAAAACCAGGCGATTGATCGACTCCGCGAACTGGAGGAGGAGCTTTATGAGCTGGGAGGATACCCCATCACATCGGATTCTCTCCAAGACGTCATGCGCATCCGGGCTATGCTGGTCAGCCTAACTCCTGCCTTCGAGCGTGCATTCGGAGAAATCTTGGAGGAGGTAAGGAGTCAGAACAACAACTATGTACCTACACGACTCCCACTACTCGAATTGGGTATAGACGCCTGCGCCTCTGCTATCGAGCAGATCGATCGCGCAATAGAACAAGCTGGATTGAAGCATGAGAACGATGTTGATAGCGAGGAAGAGGCTCATGCGGGTACCATGGAAGACGAGCATGCGCGTGTCAGTGAAGAAGATGAGGGAACTGAGGCCGCTGAGAGCCTGATTGTAACGAAGCTTGCCGCAGTCGTGATCGACGACGACATGGAGAAGAAGGTGTGTATATAATTTCTCATTCTTTAACCCGAGTACGCAAAACATTGGGGACAGAGCGCTGACTATCTCGTGCAGAACCCAACGAATCCTACCTCCGCCGTTATGAATGAGGCACCAGGCGACGAGGACGAGCAAGACTACGACATGATCGACATGGCGAATGTGTCAGGAGTGGGAATGACAGCCGCGAGTAGGCGTAAGAAAGAGCCATGGTAGGTTTGATTTATACACAACGGTTGGAGATATATTGACAATTACAGTGCTGTGATGTAGACACCCAAGGAATTAAGGTACGAGCAGGTATAATTGTCAATTCTTGGGCTATGATCTCACGACCACACGAATTACGATTGTGGATTTGCGGGATTGGATTTGTGGTATCAACAAACAGATGTAGTTTTGGCTGAGCGCTTAATTGTTCATGCTAGACTTTGGCAATAGCTTGACGAGCTCGGAGCCTTCTATACGCGCAGAAGAGGATGGCATTTGTGTCTTGAGGTTGTAAATATATGAAGGAGGTGCCGCCTATGCACAATGAGCCAAGCGGTTTTCTCTAATCTATAGCATAGCCTAAGTGTCCACGGGCGAATTGCTTCTCAACGACTAGAACATACTACACGTAATATCATGGATCAAGCAAGCATTGATTGGAACATGTCACCAACTTGGCAGGATACAAGCAATCATGTTCACTTTGTTGCCAAAACCCTAGGATTGCAAGCTAGTGGTCAGCAGAGTGCGACGGTGTAGGCGATTTGCGCTTTTTAGGAAGATTTCGATCTTATTGAATCCAGTAATAAACATAAATGTACGCGGGATCAGGAAGAGTAAACTTCTCAGCAAGCTTGAAGACATTGTTCTGACGCCATTATCCACCGTTATGACCAGGAAAACAACCCACAAACTCCCCAGCCGTGCGAAGAAAACCGAATCCTTGAGCAACAACTGTCCACCGTTTCTACATTATGAAATAGTCATACATTAAGTAGAACACCTTAGCACATGGTACTCATATAGGCGGCACCTACTCTATATATCTACACTCTCAAAACATAAATACCACCCTCTTTCAAGTCTACAGCAGAAATAAAAGGCCCAATTCTATTCAAAGCCTTCAAGTTGACGTCGACGAAGAATCTTCGCCCCCCTCCTCCTCCTGCGACAACTCCTCATACCCCAAACCCTCCCTACACGCCCCCAACAACCCCACCACCACCACAAAAATCCCACCAGCAACAAAAAATGGCAATCCCAACCAAACACCCCCCACCCGCACCCCAGCACCGTAAAGTCCCGCGTATACAGGCCCAGAAACCGATCCTCCAATATTACGCACGATCGTGATCGCAGAATATACGATGCTGACCTCACTTGCGTCTACCATATCTGTAGCGAGTGAGCGGAGAAGTGAATCCTGGCCCGCGCCGAAAGCTACTATGATTAAACCTATATGATGAGGTTAGCGAGGATAGTAGTGATGAAAGGTATATAAATAAGGCTGAGTTACCTAGGATAGCTAAACCAGCAACAGGTGCGAACGCAATGCAAATGCACCCCAATGCCAACGCCATAATGCTACCTTGCGCGGTGTATTTATTACTAAAGAAAGCAGGCAATCCGCGTTTCGAAAGCAAAGACGTGAGGAGCGGAAGAAAGAAAATGAGGGAAATAAACTCGAAAGCCATTTCCAACGAGTTAAGCATATTAGCCTATAAAGCATCATCAGTACACATTGGTTCAAAGTAGCTGATCAACTCACATCTGCAAAACTCCAACCAAACCGCTTGGACACGTAGATGATCATGAGGAGCCCAACACTGTCGCCGGCAAGCTGACACATGAAGCATGATGCGAGAAGAACGAGTACACGCTTATTTCGCAGAACCATTCCTCGTGTCTGTTTCGCCAAGCCAAGCGCGGCACTACCCCATTCACGCCATCTCAGCCTGGCTTTCACATCTTCTTCCTCTTCCTCTTCGCCAACCAGACATATATTGCTCTGCTCTGGCCCCGTCGTCTTCGGCATACACATCGCCACAGCCCCCGCAAGCGCCAAACTAACATTCCCCACCGTCCAAGCCATCCAGGCGCCCTCCCTCTTCATCATCACTCCCGCCATCGCATACCCAAAAATTGAAGCCGCGACACCTGCAGCTCTCACCCGGAAGAATACCTTTGTTCTCTCTTCCTCGTTCACTACTTTCGCGACAATGACATGCAGCAGCGTGACAACAACGGCCGTCCCGCCACCAATTAAACTAAAGAAGAAATGAAGCCAGATGAGTCGGAGAGGGAACATGGTAGGGAACCAGCAGATTATGAATGGCCATGATTCTTCTAGGAATATGCCGAAGAGTGCGAGGGAGAGGATGAAGTTATGGCCTAGGTGATCTGCGAGCGCGCCAAAAGGAAGCGTGAGGAGGGAGGGAATGATAATGGAGAGACGCTCAATTCCGATCAGGATAGCTAGCTCTTGCTGTACTGGCGCAGCTTTGCAGTCTCTGCCCTCATGGTCGAGCGAGTGCTGGAAGTGGTGTTGACAGATGACGCTCTCGTAGATCTCGATGCGGGGAGCCGGTTGCAGGGATTCGCCGAAGAGGAAGAGGAATGCTGTCAGGTAAATAAGGGTGAGGATATTCTTCATCTTCACGTGCTGACGCAAGTAAAGAGGAAGAGAGAGTTAGGAAATGAGCGAAAGTTGCAGAGGGGAAAGGGTCGAGAAGAAATAATTACAGCATGCAGGTCGGATTAGGCGAAGCATTGATTAATACATACATGAACCTAGGCTGTATCAGGCCTAGACAAAACCTTCCTGGGCTGCTGTTTGGAAGCACTGTGCACAAAATGTGGCATTATTGAGAAATGGGGTATGCAACAAGAGTAAAGAAATGGAAGCATGACGACGAGCACCCGATGCAACTGTCTGTCCAGAAGTATAAGGAAAGAAAAAGAACCGTTCATGCCCAGCATCATTCCAAGATCCAAAACAAAGGTATGTCGTCAGCGCGAATTAGCCTCGAGGTGTTGCTGATTTGATACGAGCTCTTGGGTGAAGTACAAGTTGATGTTGAATACTGTTGACTGAGTCCGATCACACCTCATCGTCGCTTGTAACTTCGAGGGCCAGAGATTGTCGCTTCAACTTCTTCCTGACATCTTTCCGCTGCTCGAACAATTTTGATCGCTGGGTCATAAGAGCCTGCCTGCGAAGTTCGATGGTGTCAAGCTCGTCATCCATTTGATTGAGCTGTTTCGTCAAGTCGCGGTCTACATGGATTGTTTTCTCGATATCGTCTACCTGAGCCTGTTCGGCGGTCCGCTTTCTGCTGCCTTTCGGTTCATGTCGAGTCGTTGATGGAGTGGAGTTCCGGGAGCTTTCCAGTAGCGGGCGACCGGTGGCTTCCGAGTCGCCATTTGAGACGGGGCGCTCCCGCAGCGTAGATTGTATTCCCTCCTCATCCACTAAAATATGTTTTGACGCGCCGGAATGAATTGGCTTTGCAGCCGCGGGGCCCATTCGTTGAGCAATATACTCCAACATGACACGAAACCTATCAGGATAATCTTCAATCTCCGACAAGATGTTCATGGCTACACCAGCGGCGATGAAGTACCACGTAACAAGGATTGTCAAGCGAGCCTCATCATGCTTAGTGATGCAAGTCGCGTCCTTCTTGTAAGTTTTGTTGAAAGGATGCAAGATGCGCTGATTGGCGAATGAAACTGTCGGGAGTGAATATGTCCTTCCCTTGGTTCCTTGGAAGAAAAACCGGATCTCTGAGGCATTTTTCTTGTTGTGGTGGAAGTATGCGTGGATATCCTGGTTTCCCTTCTTGCCAACAAACAAAGCGTTGGTTTGAGGTGAGAATTGCATCTCACCGATTGACGGGAGATTGTTGAGAAGATGCATTTCGTTGTTGTCGGCTAGTATTTTGACAATTTTTTCATAGTCGACTGGTTTGGATCGTGAGTTGCGGAGGTTTCGGAAGATGCGCGGGGCAGACTCGAGTTTTTCGTTCTCTTCATCTACATCGTCCTCTTCATCGGTTTCATCAATCGTTGACTTGTCCGAATCTTGGGTCGGAGCTGCCATCTTCGCTCTCTGTATGCCCATCAATCCGCGCTTCATCATCTTTCCTGTTCGTAGCAATAAGAGTGAGCGCTCGTTCTCCAGAATCAAGACCTAAAGTCGATGGCTTACCCATATGTTCTCCATTTCCTCCCAGGCCTGACTGCACCACTTTTCCCTCGTAGAAATAGTATTTGATGAAAAGAGACATGATCCGCGTCTGTTTCGGTGCCAAGACGGGTGTGTCGAAGTACCTAAATGGCTCTATGAGGTCTTTTTTGATAACTTCACTCTGTTTAAGCTTTTTGTCGCCTACAGAGAACTGTAATAAAGGAGACCTTTGTTGTCCCGTCAGGATAGCTAGGGAAGCAAGGATAGGCTTCCCGGAGTGATTGCCGATGATAAGAGCTTTAGGTGGTGAGGCATCTGGATAATCCACCCACGTCATGCTATCTACACCAGGTATAAGTTCGAGAAGGTCGGAATCCAGCTTTCCCTTTGCGATCGCTAGAGTCATCTTGATTGTGCAGATAGTGAGAGTCACAGAAGATTTGGTGATGGTGAGCACCCAGCAAATCGCAAGGTAGTCAACTAGGCTGAATGACAGCGCGCCACGGCGAGTAGCAGCGGCGGTTCGACACGGCTGCTATCTCCAGTCTCCAGGTGCGGCCTTAAGAAGTCAACAGCCTGTCATGTCCATTAGCAGAAAACAGTGATTCGAGTGCCGACAGTGAATGTGAGATGCGAATGGATAGTTTGATGGTGGACGGTGTCGGCTGTTGTCGAGGGAAGAGCCGTGTTTGCGCGCTAAACGCTTTGTGGCAAGATCACGTGCCTTGCGTCGCGAACTATCAATCCTCCAGTGTTCATGTACGATGGCCAGATATTGAGTACGGGTAACTATTTTCACAACGGTAATGTCAAAAGCCTGTGTTTAATCCGTTTCTGATGAACGTTCCCATACCTTCAGGGTTGAGAGGTGTGCTTCTGACTTCTAAGTTCTACCTAACCACCTGTCAAAGCACGAAATTGAAGCCTCTTATCATGTCACTGCTTCAGGCTCAATGTTTCACCATCCTGCCAAACCCACCTTGTAGCCGCGCATTCTGGTCCGCGATAAGCCCTGTCAACCTTACGAAATAGGAAGCCTATTTAAGCTTTGCCAATCAATTGCTAAGCTTGAAATACCCATGCCGTGTATTCGATAGTTGGATGGTAGTTCGAGCTCCACAAGACGGAATACCTATAATTAGGTAAAGTATTCCTCCTTCCGCAAATGGAGGCTATCACCGTGAGGTCTTCATTTTACTTAGTCCATAGAGTTCGTACATATTGGGCCCCCGTACGGAGTACAATCTCCCTAGATATAAAGAGGCGCCACCCGTCCTTCTCCAACTTACTATCCGTGGACAGTGCTCTGCGTCGTGAGTTGTTTTCCTGTCCTTCGGCTACAGCAATTCACTGCAATGTTCGTTCTCAGGACCCTCAGCGTGGTCGTGGCTCTCTCGGCCTTTAGTGTCGCACGACCGACTAGCAATGTGCTTGTTGAAAAACTCGAGTCTCCTCCAACCGGATGGGTAAAAGACTCTTCTGCATCTGTTGACAAAGATGCGACCACAATCACGCTCAAGATCCATTTGATAAACCAGAATATGGCCCAGTTCCACGAGCGCGCCATGAATATTGCCACTCCTGGCCACGCCGAATACGGAAATCATCTTTCCCATCAGGAGATTCTCAATATGATTGCGCCGACGCAGGAGTCCACCAATCTTGTAGTAGACTGGCTGCAGAAATCAGTATCGAGCAAAGAGGCCAAGGTTTCCGTGCTGGGCGACTACGTCACTGTTGATGCAAGTGTGAACACGATCGAGAAGTTGCTCAACACGGAGTACAGCACTTTCGGTTCGTAAATCTCTCCATGATTGAAGACCTCCAACCCTGACAGAAACAGTGCGCACCGGTACTTCCGAGAAGAAGCTCCGGACCCTTTCGTACAGTCTTCCCTCTGCTCTTATGGGACACATTGACATGGTCCAACCGACAACATTCTTTGGCCTGTCACAACTCCGTTCCACCATCTCAGAGTCCCATCCCATTATGGAAGAAATGTTGAATGTTGATGCCGCTCAAGCAGTCCCCGGCTGCTCCGGATCCCTCATAACACCCACCTGTCTCGCAAACCTATACAACTTTGCCTCCGCTGCGAACCAAACCGTGGGGCTCCTGGGTGTTGCTGGATTTCTCGAGGAATACGCTATCAAGTCCGACTTCTCTTCTTTCCTCGACAGCTATGGCTATTTCTCCAATAAAGAGAGGTCATTTACCTGTACGGGTGTCAATGGCGGTACTTGCCCGAATGGTCCGGCCGGCTCAGAGGCAAACTTGGATGTACAGTATGCAGGAAGTATTGCCAGTTCCGTACCTATGACTTACTACAGCACTGCTGGTCGTGGACCGTGGCTCGGATCCGGAGCCAATACGAACGAACCCTATCTCGAGTTCTTGAATTACTTGCTCGCACTCCCAGACGATTCTCTGCCTAACACGTTATCCATCTCCTACGGCGACGACGAAGTCACCATACCGGACGCCTACGCACAAAATGCGTGCAACCTCTTCTCACAGCTTGGTGCCCGCGGTGTCTCAATCCTCATCTCTTCCGGTGATTCAGGAGTCGGAGATGCTTGCAAGCTGAACGGCAAGACATCGTTCACGACCGCATTCCCTGCTGCATGTCCCTGGGTCACGACAATTGGAGGCACGTCAGGAAACTCACCTGAATCTGCATGGCGTTTCGGCGGTGGTGGTTTCTCCGAGAGCTTCGCCCGGCCCTCCTACCAAGAAGATGCTGTCTCCAACTGGCTGTCCACCGATACCACCCACAACTCCGTATCACAGTACTTCAATTCCTCTGGACGTGCATACCCCGACATCTCTGCGCAAGCAACACGCTTCGCCATTGTCGTCAACGGTCGCGCAACCTCTGTCTCAGGAACTTCGTGCTCTGCGCCTACGACCGCAGGAATCTTCCAATTGATCAATAGTTCGAGGATCAAGGCTGGTAAGAAGGGTCTGGGGTTTTTGAACCCTTGGTTATATGGCACGGCGAGTAGTGGATTTACGGATATCACGAGTGGGAGGATTTCCGGGTGTAATGGTGTCATCACGAATGCTGGGTTCAATGCCGTGAGTGGATGGGATCCGGCGACTGGCCTGGGGACACCGAATTATGGGAAATTGATTGAGATCGCGACAGCTACTGCTTGAACATTTTGTACCAAGTAGATTAGGTGTAGAACCGCGTGGTACCAGTCGCCCATACTGCTCCTCTAATTATATAGTAATCAACAAGACTCTGCCTTGACTCAGATCTGGATATTTTCGCCCGCTGAACAGATGCTAGAAATTATAGTGGAGTTCCTCGCCATGATGAACGACCGAGATTATGAGTAGTTATCTATCTTGTTCAATTAAAAGTACGATCCTTTTCAACGGCGATAATGGATGGACGACAACACGTTATCGAGCCCGTAGTCAATGAGGCTGGCAGTTGGAAGGAAGGTCAAGAACTGATAAATGAGGCCAATTTCGAAGCCAAAACGGTTGTCGCATTGGGAATGCATCGGCTACGGTATCTGGGGGCGCAATTTATGGATAAGTCAACGCTACTCCAAAAGTGACGACCTTACTTTGCTCACCACTTCCATGTAGAAACGCCTTTGTTAATATACGATTGCTCACATCCAAGCCTCTTAGTGGAATAATATTGCAAGACCAAACAATATCACTTCGCACACACCGATCTCCACAACGACAGGAGTATTCAAATCACCCAGATGCGGGGCTTGTCAACGCAGGTAAGTCAAGGTCCACCATCACTAAGCTTGACTTGATTTCGCTAACAGAAGTAGTGTAATGAGATCAAGCCTGTCTGTTGCCGTGTGAGAAAGGAAGTTACAAGTGTGAAGCCTCCATATTAAAAGTGAAATTTACGAAAAAAAATTTCTCCCTCGTCATGCCCTGAAGATTAATCAGAGCCCGATTGGAACGATGACTTACAGCGAGGTCGATTTTATTCGGTTCAGTGTCGCCGTTAAAGGTGGTGGTTTCCTTCTGACCTTGCGAATGGACCTGGATCAATCAATAGAATGCCACCTTTGAGTTATTCACTGGGGCTTCCTCCCTAACATCAAAATTGTCCTCGCCAAATTTCCTCAGTCCCAATTTGCCGATTTCCTTTCTCGATAGCCTGCATGACCAATGCGTTCAGACACACTAGCACATTGTCAAGGCATGCGCAGATACCGAGCAATATTCACCCCTATATGGCATTCAAACTGGACATGCTAGGTGGTAGACGCTAGATATATATCTTTTTACGAGCATCTCAATGCCGCTGTATCCTCCTGTGTCTCTTCCCTCGTTACCTTTGGACCTGGATGATGATGTTATCTCATTAGGTCATTCAGTGGAGCTGTTGTCTAAGCCAGTACCCATTGTTCAAGATGAGGTGAAGGACTCAAACAAACTTTGTCATTATTATAGGCAACATACATGTAGAATAAAGGATTCTCGCTTTGGAAAGGTGATATATGATTGCTAATATTAATGGACAATCACTCACATTGCTCTCGGCTCTCAACTCTTATTAGACTGCCTCGCTACAGAGACAGCAATGATTATCTTCGATTCCATATGCAGGTTTTAAGGGTGATATATAGCCTACAAGCACGATGTTATAAATCGAGACTTTTCTCTGACTAATTAAGGATACGCTTTCCCCAAGTACTTGCCCAAGTCAGAAAGCCCTGTATTTTGATGAGAAGGTGGGGAGGCAATGATGCAGTGACAAACTCAGCTCTCTCCACGAGTATCTATAGAAAATTTCTCATGAAAGCCACTTCTTGGCCCTATGCTATCTGTTTAATTTCTCAGTATATCGCATTGGCGGAGCTTTTACGTGTTCCGACACAGCTAGTGTCTTCGTTTTCCAATCCCATCGACCAACGCCCACCGTTTGGACTTCACGAGCTTGTCCGCAATGTGGTCAGTTCCTAGACACAATCACACGCGCCACGAAGACAAACGTTAAGATGTAGGCAGCACATGATTCAAACGGTGACTGTCGCCGTGTACCATCCGCTACACACCGACACTCTTGCACTGCCTAACGCCAACGAAGCGCAAACGCAGTCGAAATCAGGCAGCGAGCGATTTCGAAATCTGCGACGAGGAGGCAAACAGATTAACGGCTGAGAAATATAAGAAGACGACAGGTAATGCCAATTCCTTCACAAAATCCAAATTCTTCACTCCTTTCGCACTGTCCCAATCCTTCCCACCCTTCATCATCCTCAAGGTGATCTTGTTTTTCGCTCGGTTCCGGCATCGTATATCTACGACGAGGAATCAGAAGCGGTAGGTGAAGGACTTTTTCCTGGAGGCGATTCAATACGCCGACCAGGATTCGACAACGCGACTCGATGGCTTCAGTTGGGGAGCAAACACGTGAAGAGGAGAGCACTCGCATTGAAGCAGCTTCTTCCCTCTCGTTGCTATTGGAAGCAGCCGATGCAATAGAGGCGAACTCTCCTCAGGCCGCCGATGAGGAAGCCAACACGCCAGCCGGAGTCCGTCACTCCAACACGAACGCATCCGCTTCTTCGCAGGTAGAGCGACAGCAAGACCAGGGTGGTATCTCTCCCTTCCCATCCCGTTCATTCACACAGAGTATTACAATGCGGCCAAAACACTCCCCGTCAGAACCTGCTCCTCCCGTGGACAGCAACCGCATCGCCGTGCCTATAGCGGTACCTCCCAGGGGTGAGTTCACAGTCACGCAGGCCCCCAACAGACAGCAAGGCGTGTCTACCAGATCCCGCAATCCTTTCTCTAGAACCATCGCTGTACCCACAATTGACGATGTCCATACACCAATGCAACGGGTCATTACTCAGCCATATGCCTATGGTCCTTCGAACATCCCGAGGTCAAACATTGTGAGCAGTTCCACGTCTTGCGCCCAGGCCTCTCCCGGAGAACGCCAATGCTGGAATGTCCCGGCTATAGCAACGAGCAGCAGAGAAGACTACATGGACCGCGGGCTATCTGTCTACGGTCAGTACGACGAGCAGATAGAACTGGATTACCTGTTCATGAGGTATCTTCCCGGAGAGATGTACGCACAGCAGCAACCCATCAACCCATACATTGCTGCCGGGTTCGTCCCGAACCGACATCTCACTGCGCGCAGCCCGGCCATTTCCTTCTCGACTCCCGCCACTAACGACCATCACCCGCAGACTCCCCGACTGCCTCCAGCCTCACTCTCCTCCTCCCCAATTTCCCCCTTGGGCATAGCGGTTCAATCTTCCATTGAAGTGCCGTCTTCGACCGAGCCAAGGACGTACCCGCCGCCCTGTGAGTACACGTGGGACTCGGGCCCGGAAGACATGCCTGGAACACAGGCTTACTATAGGTCTGTGGTCTATAAGAAGATCAAGGCAGCGAGGGGGGATGAGACGGAAGACGAGGGGGAGAAGAGGGGGAAGAAGAGGGCTAAGAAGAGCAAGAAGAAGGGGGAGAGGGGAAAGAAGGTGGATGCTCGGCAGCAGAGGTATGAGAAGCGGAGGTAAGCCGGGTCGATTGATAGAGTGATAGATATAGTACTAACATAGTCTAGGGATGATTGGGAGAAGTTGACGAAAAAGGAGTAATGTGCAAGGGGGCCGAGGGGGAAGGGGGTTGAATCGATGTATGTGGTGGGTGGTAGTTGTAATTGAAGGGGGGTAAAATTAAGGTAATCTATGACTTTAGGGACATGTGTATGAACAATTGATGAGTAGATTGATTATCACTGTGCTTGTGATTGAAGTCTGTTGGGACATGCTTGGCACTACATGTGCGACATATGGATACAGTTTTGTCTCTAGCCTGGACTCACTTTCCACAGTTCTCAACAGCGAGAACTTTAGAAACTCGGCGCAAAACATCCAACTGACTATATAGCGCATAGATGTAATTAACGAACACACGAAGCGGCATACGAAGCGATCAAAGTAATCCATAATCACAGCTCCCCCTCTGCTTAGCACAAACCATCTAGAAAATGAATAGATATCACACCAACCAACAACATTCCAAACAGAATACCCACCAACATACCTTCCCCAACCCCCGCGGAAACAACCTGCGCTTTCCAACGCCTTCCACACATCGATCAACCGACCACCGCCTCGTCAATCCCCAGAACATGAAAGGTTGAAAAGCGATTATAAAACCAGTGTATGCTAACCTACAGCTAGCCCCAAAGATAAAACCCAACTACATACACCATACACCATACCATCAGTACCAAAACGAAAACCCAATCCACCACCACAACAACAACAACAACAACAACAACAACAACAACAACAACAACAACAACACCATCATCCTCATTCCAACCAACCGCACGCAATCCCACCTCTCAAGCCCCAAGCCCCAACCATCCCAAAACTCACCGCCATCAGCTAAAACCCCCCACAGATACAGTAGAAGAAACCCAAGCCATCAAACACAAACATCCACAAAGTAAGCTCAACTCCTCAAAGAAAGTCCACGAGGATCCACTGTAAGAAAGCGGGGGGGGGGGGGGGGGGGGGGGGGGGGGGGGCGGGGGGGGGGCGCGGGGGGGCGGGGGGCGGGGGGGGGCGGGGGGGCGGGGGCGGGGGGG